>WBMW01000089.1:345828-381662 GCA_013396635.1 Penelope pileata
TGGGGCTCCCTGTGTTCCCACCAGCCCCAGGCTGACCTCCCCCCCCCCAAGCACCAGGTGGGACAGCTGGCTCCTTCAGCCCTGGGGTCCCAGCTTGCTGCCTGCAGGGGCTGTGGGGAAGGTGGGGAGGGAGGCAGGCAAAATGCAGCAGTCCCTTACGTCTCTGTCCCTGATAAACCCAGGAGTGGTTCCTCCAAGATCTTGTCCAGGATACAGCTGTGCAGGAAAATATACTGGGACTGGAAGGCAAAGGACAGCAATGGAGAGCAATCCTGCACCATGCAGACAGCAAGAAGGGGGGGTTTGGCACTGCCTAGGGGGCAAGGTGTGTCCTGTATTCATCCCACTACACTCATACCCCAAAGCCCTTGGTTAGCTCCATCTCAGAGCCCCTGCATCCCTCCTCTGGGTCTGGCTTGAAGGGCTGTACTGACACCTCATCCCAACCTTGGGGACTGGAAATTTAGCTGGGATGGGGGTACCACAGGTCGGTGACCTGGCGTGGGGCAAGAACTGTCTGCAAAGGGCCTGATCCTGCTGCTGTGCGCTCTGGGGCATCTGTTCTCCAGCCCTGCTGGCTTTGATTCCAAGGGGTCTGGGGGAAGAGGGTCTTACCAGCGTCTGAATCATCAGGTAGCGGTTCATGCGCAGGGTGTAAACCGCACCAAACATGTCCACCACCTTCTCCTGCTTCATCTGCTGCAGCAGCCGGTCCAGGGCAATGAAGGTGCCACTGCGGCCCACCCCAGCACTGAGGGCACAGAGAGAAGGGCTGAAACATCCCCTGACCCTGTGGCCGTGGAGTTCCCCTCCCGCTGCTGGACACGTCCCCACGATGCTGCACCCGCCATGACTGAGGGCTGCAGAGCCATTCAGATTGCCCTGGGAGTGCTGAGCATCCCCAGCTCCCCCATCCCCAGCTCCCCCACCCCCAGGGGCTGGCTGACGTGCTGTAGACTTGCACTTTCCAACACCCAGCCAAGGAGACTCTACTCAGTGCCCCTTGGATGCTGTTTTCTTTCCCAGCTTGTCCCTGGTCTCCCATGCACTCTCCCACCCACTGTCCCTCGGCACAGCACTTGCCTGCAGTGCACCAGGGTCGGCCCCGTGTCCTTGGTGCTCTGGATGTGCTCCCGGACCAGCTCCCTGAAGGCCATAATGGACATCGTGGACTCTGGGATCCCATGGTCAGGCCACGCTGTGTAGTGCAGGTGGGACACGTGTCGTTCTGCCCCGAGGCCCTCCTGCCAGAGGGGACACGGGATATGGATGTGCATGCACCCCAAGCTCCAGGAGCACCCACAGACCCTGGGGCACCCAGCTCCAGCCAGCACCACATCCACCCACTGCCTGGTGGCTCCTGCCAAAGGGTGACGCATCTTGGACACATCTGTGCCACCAAGTTTGGGGTTGGTCTTCCCTGAGCCCCACTGCACACAGAGGAAGGAGATGACACCATCACTACCGAGGAGAAGCAGCACTGCATCCCGTGTGAACTCACAGCCCATGGTGGGTCCCCGGGTCCCCACTCACGTGCCGCAGCCTGAACTCGCGCATGGTCCACTCCTCAGCGCTGCTCTGCGACAGCAGATGGACCCGGACCTGCCCGTAGGAGACCGGGGCGGATTCGGACGGCCAGTAGTGATCGCAGAGGACCTAGGACACAGGGAGGACAGGGTCACAGTGGGGGATGGCCAGCCCAGCGGGGTGACCTCATGCCTCCCTAGGAGCATCTGGAGAACAGCAGCGGTGCAGGGAGAGGCCCTTTCCCACTGGCAGCTGTGCACAGCTCTCCCCACCTCCCTTTGGCTTTGCTCTGAGCCTCCTCCTGAAGTAAGGACCTGGGCAGGGTCTCATTGCCCATGGGATAGGAGGAGCAGTCTGTATGAGCTGCCTCAAGTGATAACTTCAGATGCTGCAGAATTATCAGGGGGAGATGGGCACGGTTCCAGCTAAGCTCTGCTTCTGCCCCTTCCTCCACTGAGCTGCACACATCAGCATCCCTGCCACATGAGCTCCCTTTTGGGGAAGCTGCTTGTGTGTGCTCACCCTGAGCCACATCCGAGCAGGGCTGGCAGCGTGCACAAAGGCAGCCCGGGTGCAGGTAGGGCTGGGGCTGCCATGCAGTGCAGACGTACCCGCCCGTTCTCCATGCACACCGTCAGCATGATGATGTTGCAGACGTTCTGCTCCCACACCAGCCTCCAGAAGTCCTCTATGGTTTTCTTCAGGGGCCCCTGGGTGACAATGAACTCCTGGGGGGACGTATAGCCCTGAACAAGAGCCAGAGAGGAGGAGTTGGCAAATTGCTGAGGCAGGCGGTCCTGCCCCAGGACAGTCAGTCCCTGCTCTGCCTTACAGATGGAGACATGCCCACGTGGGCACAGTTTCCTGGGCAGCTGACTTTGGAAGAAGCTGATTTCACAGGAAGCATGTGCTGCCCGGCACGTGCCCTGCATTTCTGGCATAAGGACGTGACACCCCACTTCCCTCCAGGCAGTTCCTCATTCAGCCTAAGCAGGGAAAGACAGTTCTGGGTCTGTCTCAAGCTCCTCAGACACTGCTGCAGTTGGGTGAGCATGCAAGGTCCCAGCCTTCGTCACCGCTGTCCCCTCGGCACACGCATGCCCCGTGGTGGCCGTGCAGGCGGCTGCCCTGCGTTACCTGGGGAGAGCTCCGGGCTGGGGGACACGGGCACAGCTCCAGGGTTGTTCAAATGCAGCTGCACAGACCAGAGGGAGAAAGAGCAGACAGACAGACAGGGCAGTAAGCTGGGAGAGGATGGAAAGAGGGCAGAGCTGAAGAAGAAAGAAGAAAGCCTTGCATGTCACCCCGCACTCTGCGTTCACAGCACTTGCCATCAAACGATCACTATCAGCCCCTGCTAAAGGGCAGCCCTGAATCTCTCCCCGTCCCCAACGCATCCTGTCCACCATCCCTACAGCCTCAGTCCTGGCAGAGCTCCTCTGATGGTGTCCTGTGGCCGTGTCCCTACATGGGGAAGGCAGGTGGGCACTCACGGGCACGAAGTTGGCGTTGATGTAGTCTGAGTGTGGGTCGTCCCCCAGCTGGCTCAGCTTGACCCGAGAGTGATCATCTGAAAGAGACCATGTGTCACCCCCCCAGGCAGCTCTTCCATCTGTGTTCCACATCAGGAGAAGCCTCAGCATCTCCCCTAGCTCCACGGACACTGCCAGCAGTAAGGCTCTGTGCTTGGCCACTCATTCTCCCCAGGAGGAGAGCACTGGGTCAGCAGGAAGTTCAGGGGGTTAAGAAAGAAGAGCTGGGATACAGCACTCATCAGAGAAGCCCTGGGACACTCATGGTAGCCTCTTGGAGTCCACCTGGGACCCATCCCTGAGCAGGGCTCACCCAAAACCTCCTGGAGGAGCTGATGAAGGTGCTGGCTCACCCCTAGACCTTGAGCATCCAGCAAAAGGCAAACTGAAGATCTTTACAAACTGAAGATCTTTACCAGATCTACAAGACTCATCCTCCTGGAGAGGAGCCAGGCACCATGAGCCCTGCAGTGCTGCCAGGTGAGCTCTGGGCATCGCAGCATAAATCCCAGCCCTGGATGCTGCTGGGAGGAAGGAGGAAATGGCACTTACAGGGCAGCACGTGTGGGTATCGGTTCTTGGAGACGTTGGCTGGTAGCTCTGCCTCCACTTTTGGCTGCTCCTTCCCAACTTCCTTCAGCTCCTGGGGGACAAGAGAGAAGCCAAGCACCAGTGTCAGTGAGCTCCTGGGCAGCCCAGGCTCCTGCCCATGGCCAGTGGCTCTCTGCTGTTTCACAGGGCCAGGGAAGGGCTCACCCTGCACAGGGAACTGCTCCAATATCTACCCAGGGTAACCACTGGTACCACTTTGAGCCATTGCAGGCTTTCCCCAGGGCCTTTTGCAACAACACTGTTTGTGTTTAGATGAAACCAAGCCCAGAAGAGGGGAAAAAGCTCTCTCAGAAGTCAGAAATCTACTGAGAAGCTCAGAGAATTCCATGCTCTACAGCCCTGGCAGTGCCCCTCGACCTCCCTTTGGCTGCAGGCTCTTTTCCAAAACTGCCAAAGTGAACCTCACTGCAATAGCACTCTGCATCCTGACCTTGAACAAACAAACTTTTGAGCAAAGCAGTGCCCTGGAATGGCCCATCTTTGGCCTCCAGGACTGCCTGGCAGGGTGGCTGAGTCGCTGGAGAGATGGGTGACAGTCCCTGGAGATGTGGGGTCCACAGAGACCACCCAACAGCTGGGACACAGCAACTTCCTTTGACCCAGGCAGGATTTGTATGAGTTCTCTAGGGGGGAAATTAAGTCCCGTCTCTAGCAGGAGTCTCATCTCACCTCAAACTCCTGGAAAAAAGCGTGGTTAGCACTCGCTGTCTTCATCTCATAGTACTGCTTGAAGTTCTGTATGGGAATGGGCCGGTGGACGTTTCTGCATGAAATAAATCCAGGAGAAAACTTGCCTTAGCTGACAATTAAGGTCCAACTGAGCACTGCTTATGTACTGGGAGGGATTTCAGGGCAGTGGGGACATTCTCCTGTGCAGAAGCCTTGCACAAGAGTTATGAATGACACATTTTCTCTAGCTTGGAATGGAGCTGGGCAATAAGTGCTGAATACGAGAAAGCCCAGGATTTAAAAACGAGGTGGAAGGAGAAGATGCAGAGCTTCATTTTTCCTGAGTCAAAGCATGAGAAAGGAAATGGTTGGGCCCACCCAGCCAGCAGCGCTCACCTCAAGCTGTAGGTCACCATTTCCTGGGGCAGGTTGCTCTTCTGTGTTCTGGAAGAAAAGTGTGGGAGTCGTTACTCTGCTCTGTGTCTTTAAGGCACAAATGCATCTAGCGGGTGTCCTGGTTGGCCAAAAGCTCATCTGATGCCCTCTCACTGCTCTTCCCCCAGACCTGGTTGGGTTTCACTTGAGATTCTCAGCCTGGACCCATTGGGTAAGGGATGGCTCATCCTCACCTCCTCGCTCGGAGCTGCTTCCAGTAGACCAACGCAAAAATAGCAGCAAGGGTCAGGAGGAATCCCACAACGATCCCAGCTATTATTGGCATTGGTAGCGGGGCTGCATCCACACTGTCCCCAGCAGCTGGAATCAAAAAGAGAAAGAACAGGCAGAAGTAGGACCCCAAAAGCTACTCCGTCTATTACATTTTCTACAGCCATGAGCTCCCTCTGGCTTGCTATTAGCTCATCGTTAATTACCTCTAACCTGCATAGCCAGGTAGCAAAGATGAGAGAGCAGATGAGATAACCCCATCCTACCTGAGAACGTGGTGAACGACACTGCAGGGGCCACGGGGTCGTACTTGGTGAAGGCAGCGATGCTGAACCTAGGGCAGAGCAGAGTCAGGAGCAGAAGGGGCTGAGCACAGCACCCGTGCTGCAAGGGAGCAGCCAGCTGCCTCTGTTCTGAAAAGCTGGGCTGGAAGGAGCTGGTTTTCTGGTAGGGGTTTGGAATGGTTTGTTCTGTCTTTTCTGCCTCTCGGATAAGTTTGTTGCACTTGGGAGGACGTGAGAAAATGTCAGAAAGCACAAATGGTAAACAGAGCTCCTCCAAGGGGTTATCTGCAGAGACGAGCAGCAAGCTGCTGCTGGTGGGACAGGGACAGGGAAAGCAGCAAAGGGGGAAAATGAAGGAGGGTGGGTCACTGTCTCCTTATCAACCCCTCAATCACTGGTCGAAACAGGGACATCTCAGCTGGTGGGGCTGAGCCCCAACCCAGACCCTTCCCCATGCCCAAACACATGGTGGGAGCATCCCTTTCCCTGGGGCGATCTGCCCTGCACCCTCCTCCAGCAGTGCATGCACCGTGCTCACAGCTCCCTGCAGAGCTGCCCTCCTCCTCCTCAAGTAGGTGCCCTACATGCAGAGCAAGGCTCTCAGACACAGCTCTGGCTTTCAGCAGCCTGAGCTCGTGGAATCCAGGATGATTCCCTCTGGAATGCCTCTGGCAGCCCCCCAGCCCCGGCTGCTGGGAGCAAAAACTTCTTGGGAAACTGAGCCTGTAGATGCCACGTTGTGAGATAAAGGCTGTGGATAAATAACTCACAGAGATAGGAAACAAGCGTAGGCTTGCAGAGCAGAAATGGGCTGCCAGAGGTATCTGATTTGCACCACGCTGCTAATGATTAACTACAAAAATTAGGACAAATGTTATTTAGGGCAGCCAAAACGAAAGCTAGCCATGATGAGGCACAAAAGGATCTTCTGGCCCTGAGCAGCTGGGCAGTTTTAAGTGTGCATTATTCAGTTAGGGTCGGTGGTGTAATGACATTGGGTGTTAGCTGCTACCCTGCAGAAAGTCGATGATGGAGTGAAAGTGGCAGCTGGGGAGCGCTGAGGGCAAAGACTCAGACTGGCCGGTGCCTGGGACGGTATTTGGGGGGCAGAGGAGTGTTCTGCTGTGTTTGTGCTGCTGTTCAGCTCCCCTCGAGGTGCTGTAAGAGATAGGACCCAGCAGACCTTTGAGACAATGCATTGTAAGGTGAAACCCTGACCCACAGCAGAGCTGCCTGGAGCAGAGAGCCAGATCCGAGGCTGCAAGGGTCAGGCAGCAAGGTTAGCAACAAGGACAGGCTGGGTGGCAATCACCCTCAAACCTCCCGGATCAGCTGGGTGCTCTCCTGTGCCAGCTCAGGGGTGCAGTACCTCGGTACCTCTGTGAGTAAATCTAAAATGACTCCAGTTCTTCCAGTAGGCGTGGAGTCTGCCCATAAAGAGAGAAGTGGGGAGAAAGTAGAAGAAAGCAGAACTCTCTCCCAAGTTATTTCTCTCCTTTCCCAAAGCTCTCAGAGCTCTCTCATTAGTCATCCACCCTCGCAGTAGGTTCCTTTAGATTGGAGAGGGACGACCTTCTGGATCTGGAGGTCCCCTTTGTCAGAGGAATGCCTGGGGATATGGCCCCTACTAACAAAGAAATTATTCTTTGTTCATAGTTTCACCAGCAAATATTTTAAAGGATCCCTAAAATAAAACGTATGCTTGTACATCCATGCTCCTATATTGTATTTGCTGTCAAATAAGACTCTGAATTTTGAATGTAGTGACCTCTGTGTGTGTGTCCCATAAGGAATTCAGACCTCAGCCTGTGCACTTGCAACCCTCAGCCTTTGAGACTCCAGCTGTGCAGGCACCACTTGAAATCCTGTCTCCCTTCTCTGCGTGCACGTGGCTCTGAGCCATATACAAGCCCTGCAAGTAACAGCACCCTTAGGTCTCAGCTACGGGGTGAGGTGGGAGTGCTGGCACCTTCCTGGGACCCATGTAGCACCTCTCACCTGTACTGCTCGTTGGCTTTCAGCTTCCCATTGCAGGTTGCCCGGGACCGGCCGCACTCCTCCGTGCCCACCGGCACGCGCCAGGTTTCAGGGGATCTCGCAGGGCTTGGGTGGAAGGGATTGGGGATGAGCACAGCCAGGTAGGAGTCCTCTGTCCCATAATAGTGGTCGTACCACGTGCTGGACATGATGTCCTGGGTGGGCCTCAGCACTGAAGGGCAACATACAAAGTGGCAGTGGTATTGCAGTGATGTCCAGGAGCCCTGCATCCCTCCTGGGAGTAACTGAGGATGTGCAGGGGCACTTACGTGAATCATTAGTGGTAGCAACGACCCCGTAGTACTCGATCTGGCCATTCTCCTCGCTGAACAGGTCGGATGAAATGATGACTGTGGAGCTGGCCTCTACCTGGAAGACGTCTGCTCGCAGGGGTGGAGGCAGGGCTGCGGGAGGAACCCAAGCACAGCCCATTAGTGCATCCCTGCTCCCACAGTGCTGCTCCCAGCATCACCCTCAGGGCCCTGCCTCCGCGCAGGACCATGCAGGGTTCACAGATGCCAAAGTCCCCAGGTCCAACCAGCAACATTGGGTGTCTTCTGGGGTCTGGGCAAGGCTGTGGGAAGGAAGGGGGCTCACCATCCACTGTTGTGTTGCAGAGCACAGTGACAGCCTGGCTCCTCATCGCGTTCATGCCCACGGTGCTCACAGTGATTCGGTACGAAGAGTTTGGCCCCAGCCCCTCCAAGCTGGTCGTGCTCACAGGGACACTCACAACATGCCTGGAGGTGGGAGCTCTATCGGAGAGCTCCTCTGTCACCACCTCATATGCCTCCACATCTCCAGGAGAGCTGGTCCAGTTCAGGAAAAGGCTCCTCGACTCTGATAGGCACTGCACATCCTCCACTGGGTTTGGCTCTGTGAAGGAGATATCCCTGGATATGAGACTCAACTCTCAGATCCCAGCCCAAGGGTCACCCCAGAGCCATTGTGGTCCTCTACTCTCATCCTGAAGTCAATAGGACAGGGCATCTGCAACTCAGGAGCCACAGTGCCAAGGGCCACAGCACAAAGTGAAAGGGTCAGGAGATGGCTTTTAGGAGAAGCACATCAATTCTATGATTATAGAACCACAGAATCGCTAAGGTTGGAAAAGACCTGTAAGATAAAACCAACCATCCACCTACCACCAATATTGCCCACTAAATCACATCCCCAAATACCATATCTCCACATTTCTTGAACATGTCCAGGCCATTGGCCTCCCTGGCCACCTGGGCACACTGCTGGCTCGTGTTCAGCTGAGCATCAACCAACACCCCCAGACCCTTTTCCTCCTTGCAGCTTCCAGCCACTCTGCCCCACGCCTGCAGCACTCCATGGGGCTGTTGTGACCCAAGGGCAGGACTCAGCACTTGGTCTTGTTGAACCTCATCCCATTGGCCTCAGCTCAGTGATGCAACCTGTCCAGATCCCTCTGCAGGGCCTTCCTACCCTCAGGCAGATCAACACTTCCCCACAACTTGGTGTCATCTCCAGACTTACTGAGGGTGCACTCAATTCCCTCATCCTGGTCATCAATAAAGATATTCAACAGGATGGGCCCCAGCACCGACCCCTGGGGATTCTATGATGAGTGGAGCTCTCTCCAGACTCTGCTTTGTCTCACAGGTAGCCAGGCCACTGGGTTATAAGAAATCTCTTAGGGAGCAGAAGGCTGCACACAGGGTCACCTTGGTGGTCTCCTCACCTCCCACCAGGAAAACCTGCACCTCAAGCATCAATTGAGCCCCAAAGCCCCCCAAGTTCCTCACCCCCAGCCCCAAGCAGTGCATACCCACCCATGGGCACCGCCAAGGGCTTGGTGCTGCTCCAATAGGGCCCGGCCACGCAGCTCAGGGACACGGAGTAGTTCCTGCCTGGGGTCAGCCCGTGCAGGAGGTGCTGGAGCTGCCCCTTGGCGAGCGCGTGCCGCCGTGGCACGGAGCCATTCCTGGGGTCCCGCAGCCACAGCTGGCAGTCGTCCTGCTGGCCAGCAGCACTGCCCCAGGAGATGAGCACCGTGCTGTTCCCTTCCGCCAGTGCAGAGAGGTTTTTGGGAACCGAGGGGGCTACAAGGAAACCACAGCGGGGAGAGTTAGGGGCACGCCAGCTCCTCTCTTGCGTTCTGTAGAGCAAAAGATGCAGGGAAAGATATGCAGGGAAACTCCATATGTTCAGTGATAACGTTGCTGCTGCCGTGGCTGCTGCTACATGAAATGGCTTTTAAATGGCAACAGGAGGACATGCAGAGTGATGAGCATGAGGAGATAGATGGCTTTTCCTCCTGCCAATTAGCAGCTTTCATTAGGGACCTGCCTGGAGGGCTCTGCATGACTCGCAGTGCCCTGCAGGGGTTGGCTGAGCGTGGGAGCAGAGCCCTCTGGATCCCCCAAGCAAAGTGCAGGGACTGTGGGGATAAGCACATGAAAAGGCTCATTGTGCTTATCTGCAATTTCCACATTCCTGAAAAAAAAAAGGCCCAGCTTCCCCATATTTCCCATGCCAGGAATTTTCCGAGTGCCTGGGAGAAAGGCAGCGGGGATGGTGGGGTTCCCAAGGGCAGTGGTACTGCCTGCTCTCCCTCCATGATGCCCAGAACACAATCCCACAGCTACAGCTGTACCTGCAGACTCCAGGCAACATCCCAACTCGATCTCTTCCCCTTTCCCTCCCACCCGGGGAGCCTGAGCCTCGTTCACACCTCCAGCTCCCTCCACTCACTGGTCCAGTCGCTGATGTTCCCTGCGGATGCTGCGTAGGGCCCTGCCACGGCCACCACCTCCAGCAGGTATTTGTGTCCTGGAGCCAGCCCAGAAAAGGTGAATTTGCCGATGCCTTTCCCAACAGATGTGTTGGCAGCCAGGACGCCTGACCCTGAGTGGTACAGCAGGAGCCTGTAGATGTCATGGCCCTGGGGCTCGGCTCGCCAGGACACGCTCAGCCTGTTGGGATACCCTTGGTTGGTCATGTACACGTCACGGGGCGGCAGGGGATCTGCAGGGACAGGACAAGCATCACGTATCAATGAACTGTAGAATCATTAAGACTTGAAAAGACCTCTAAAAGATCATCCAGTCCAACCTTCCACCTACCACCAATATTGCCCATAAAACCACGTCCCCAAGTGCCACATCTCCACGGTTCTGAACATCTCTAGGGATGGTGACCCCACCACTCCCTGGGCAGCTGTGCCAGTGCCTGAGCACTCCTTCGGGGAGGAATTTTCCTAATATCCAACCTGACCCTCCCCTGGCACAACTTGAGGCCATCCCCATTAAGGGCCTGAGGACATTGCTCAGGCACTGTGCTGTCAGCATATGGGATGCACCATGCAAGGCAGGGGGCTTTGTCCTGCTTAGTGCCATAGCAGTGCTGTGCCCTTGGGTTCATGGCAGACCGTGAGGCTCAGTGGGGCTGTGAGCCTGCACCCAGCAAAGAAAAAAAACACCCTCCAAATGCAGCTACTCACGTGTCCAGTTGCTGACATTCCCTGCGGCTGTCCTGTAGGATCCAGCTACAGAGACCACTTCCAGCACATATTTGCTCCCTGGGGCCAGCCCCGTGAAGGTGTAGTTGTGGGTGTCTCTTCCAGCTGAGGCTGTGGCTGCTGCAGTGCCCAGCCCAGCACGGTGCAGGGTCAGGGTGTAGCCGTCTCTCCCCCCAGCTGCAGCTCCCCAGGATGCACTCAGCCTGTCGGGGTGCCCCGTGCTCAGCAGGCGCACGGCAGCTGGGGGCAGAGGGCCTGGGGAGTCACCAAATTCAGTGTTAGGGACCACACACTGGGCGGGAGGAAGCTTGGCAGGGCACTATACAGCAGGACCAGCACTCCCTGGGGGATGGGACACGCAGGGTCACTCTGGCTCACTGCCACTCCTGACTCTTCTCTTTACCATCCCTTTCCCATCCCACCTTTAATCACCCAGGTCCTGCTCTCGCCCTCCTCCCTGTGCCCAGCTGCCAGCCTTTGCCACTGCTGTGCACATGCATCCTCCAGCACCCAGCATGCAGAACTGGTGTAGGACTAATCTCAACCCTGCCCTGCCCTAAAACCCTTCTGGTGGGCAGAGGGGCTGGACTAGTCCACCTCCAGGACAGAGACTTGTTCTGGGAGGAAGGGGGATCAGCCTCTTCTACTGCACTCATTCAGTGATCGTTATGGTGCTGTGGGCTCTACCCGCAGGAGGAGGCTCAGTGAGGGTACAGATACTTGGGACGTGCAGGGAGATGGGGCTGCGTGGGCAGGGGACGTTCCTGTGTGTGGGCACAGCTGGGTAACCCTGCAAGTCACCAGCACGTGCTTGTGCAATCCTACCCAGCTAAACATCCATGTGCCCATGAGGACAAGTGTGCCCATGCACCAACCACCACGTGTTGCACTCATGCACACCTCCACATAAGCATGCACCAGCTCCCCTATAAACCTCCCAGACCTCTCCAGGGCCACCCATCCACTGGTGCAACCCTCCCACCCCTCTGCAGGGGACCCTCCTCCTGGCACTCACGCGTCCATCCACTGATGCTGGGTGCTGCTGCCCGGTATGGTCCAGCCATGGCACTGACCTCCAGGGAGTACTGGTACCCTGGGGCCAGCCCCGTGAAGGTGTAGTTGTGGGTGTCTCTTCCAGCTGAGGCTGTGGCTGCTGCAGTGCCCAGCCCAGCACGGTGCAGGGTCAGGGTGTAGCCGTCTCTCCCCCCAGCTGCAGCTCCCCAGGATGCACTCAGCCTGTCGGGGTGCCCTGCGCTCAGCAGGCGCACGGCAGCAGGAGGCAGAGGGCCTGGGGAGGAAGCATGAGTTATTGCCAGGAGCCATGGCTGGGCTGATGGAGGGGAGATGCTCCATCTCTGGGCCATGTTGATGGGCTGCAGGAGGTGGGACTCAAGGTTCTGCCTCCTTCTGGTGCTCCCCGTGTCCCATCCACCTGCTGTCATCCTCAGGATGTAGGTGGCCATGGCATGCAGCACACACTCCCCATAGAACCATTCAGGTTGGAAAAGATCTCTCAGGTCACCATGCCCAACCCTGGCCCATCCTCACCATGGTCACTGAGCCATGCCCCCAAGTGCCACATCCCCATGGTTCTGAACACCCCCAGGGACGGTGACCCCACCACTCCCTGGGCAGCTGTGCCAGTGCCTGAGCACTCTTTTGGAGAAGAAATGTTCCCTAACACCCTGCTGGGTTCAGCAGGGCATGAACCATTGGCACTCGTGTGGGTGTGGGAAGAAGGCAGGACATGGCAGGACCATTATGGCCTCTGATTCCAACTGGGAGCAGCTGCAAGGAGAGCCCCATACTCACGTGTGCAGTGGGTGAGGTTGGGGCTGCTGGCATGGTAGGGCCCCGCTGCGGCTCTCACCGCCACGCTGTAGTGGGTGCCGGGGTGCAGGTTATGGAAGATGTGGCTCCTGGCACCCCCTCCCAGCACCGCGTGCCCGACATGACGGCCGGAGGCTGTGTCATAGAGCTGTGCCACGTAGCCCTCTGCTCCTCGCCCCATGGCTGCCCAGGATGCCCGCAGAGCTGAGGCAGAGGGGCTGCCCAGGGTGAGGTTGGCAGGAGCCAAGGGATCTGGAAAGCAATGGGAGAGAGTCAGCCCTGTATGCAAGGAGCTGCTCATGCACCGGGCAGGGGACAGAGATCCTCCCAGAGAGGAGCCTGGGGTGCATGGGGCTCAAAGCACAATGTCCCCAGGGCTTGGGGATAGGTAGGGAGGAAGCCAGAGGTGGACAAAGGGGACTGAGTCCATGCAGGGGAAGAGTGAGGACAGCAAGCAAAGGTGGGACAAGCAGAAGTGTGGGGCACAGAGGGTTTGGATGGGAAGGTGGTGGTGGGCTCTCTGCAAGGCTCAGATGGGGGCTCTGGGGCACAACACCCCCCAGACTCACATGTCCATTGGGTGACATTGGCGGAGGAGGCTTCCAAAGAGCCCTTCACAGCAATGACCTGCACAGCAAACCTGCTGCCTGCCTCCAGGTGAGCCCAGGTGATGTTCTGGGCATCCTGACCCATGGTCCGGACCCGCTCCCTGCTCTGGGTGCTGAGGCTGTGCAGGACCACGCGGTAGTGGTCCCTCCCACCAGGGGGTTTGTTCCACCACGCATGAAGCTCGGAGGGGCTGCCTGGGTTGGTAAGGCTCAGGTTCATTGGAGCAGCAGGAACTGCAAGGAAAGACAGAGAGATGGGGAAAACATCCAGTTCTGAACATGCCACAACCTCCACGGAGAAACTCCAGCAAGTGCTCTGTGCCCACTCAGTGCAAGAAAGATGCAGGATGCAGAAAAAAGCCAGTGTGCCCTCTGGTCCTCTCCCTGGGTGGCAGACATAGATCCCATCCCACCTGGAGCTCCTTGCAGCTCTGTCACCTGCAGGTGCTGTGATGCTCACCTGTGCAGCCAGTGATGTTCCTGGGGAGGGAGCGGAACGCTCCAGCTACCGCCCAGATCCCGACAAGGTAACAAGTTCCCGGTGTCAGTTGTGCCAGGGTGACGTTGGTGCTGTCTTTCCCTGTTTCCAGGTTCCTTGCTGGGGAGGAAGAGCCCTCCTCGAGCACGCTGAGCAGGTATCCATCCCTCTGCCCAGGAGGGGTCTCCCAGCGCACAGCCAGAGCCCAGGCAGCGCCCACAGGGCTTGCTGACATGGAGACAGGAGGCAGCGGGACTGCGGGAGAGAAATAGCATTGCAGGGGGCAACCCTGGGATGCCCAGGACTGGCTCCAGCTTGGGAATGAAGCTGAGGGATGCAGGACTGCGAGCACCCGACACACTGCCTAAGGAACACTGAGAGCAGCATGCTCCCAGGTCAGAGCTGTCCCCAGGTGGGATGGGGACATGGTGGTGGCTGTACTCCCTGTCCCAGGGTGCTGGGGCAGGATCACAGCGTGCCCCACTGAGCTGTTGGGCAGAGGATGAGCACAGGTCCCAGCAAGAGCCAGTATCCTGTGTAGTAGATGGCCTCTGGGGGACTGCAGGGATGTGGCTCTCCTGCAGAACAGCCCTGGGGGTCTCCTCTCAGCCCACAGCCCCTCATCAGCCCCAGGATGGGGACATGAGCAGAGGGGCTGCCTTCCTACCCGTGTAGCCGATGGCAGTCTGAGAGGAGATGCGATGCGGCCCAGCCTGTGAGATGATCTCCACTCGGTACCGGGCGCCCGGCACCAACCCCTCCAGGTCGAGGTGGGTGACTCCACGGGGCACGGACACATTCCTGATGATGGACAGGGACTCAGCCACCGAGAGCTGGACCAAATGGTCTCTGCCGCCGCCTGACTCCACCCAGCTGACGTGCAGCTCCTCGGGACCCCTGCCCGGCTGCACGCTCACATTGGCCAGAGATAGCGGATCTGGGAGGAAACACAGCATGGAGATCCGTGAGATGGTGGAGGGAAGGAAGCAACTGGGGAGGGCAGGACCTCTGCACTGTGCTAAGGGAGAGGCAGTGGCAGCTGAATGCCAGCTGTCCCCTGGCCACGCAAGCTGCCCACAACAGCAGCGTACAGAACAACGGGCACAGAACAGAGCACACAGCTCACACGGAACCACAGGATGGCTGAGCTGGGAAGGGACCTCTGGAGGTCACCTGCTGCAAGCAGGTTGCCCAGGACCACACTCTGCTCCATGGAAAGCAGCCCCTTCCAACCCAGGCCATTCTGTGATAGGCACCAACCAGCCCTGATGGCACTCCGTGCCCACTCTTGCACCCCTCTCCTGCTGCTCTGAGGCCAGCCTTGAGATAATGCATGCTCTAAGCAGTAGGTGCAGCTCAAGAGGGAAACCCTGAGCTGGGGAAAGCATCCTGTAGGGCCCAGAGCCATCACGCAGCACCGAACTCATGACCCACGTTCCCATTCCCACGAGCACAGAGCACACAGCTCTCCCTGCACAAAACATCCTGGGCACATCCGTGTCCCTGCGAGCCCCGCAGGCAGTGCCAGGATGCAGCCACGCGTCACTCACATGTCCACTCGGTGGCAAAGTGTGACGAGGACCTGTAGGGGCCAGCGAGGACGGTCACCTTCAGGAAGTACTGAATGCCGGGGGACAGCCCCAGGAAGGTGAAGTTGTGGGTGTTTGGCCCCACTGAGATGTTCCTCTGCGTCGGATGGCTCTTGCTGTAGAGCTGGAGGTGGAACTGGTCCACGTCGCTGGCAGCTCTGTCCCAGAAGGCTGAGAGTCCCAGCGGGCGCCTGCTGTTGGTCAGCGTCACGCCGGATGGAGCCAGTGGGTCTGGGGGGGGGAGCAGCAGTGAGAGGTGGCTGTGGGGCTGTGATGGTGTTGCGCTGGCACGGAGGATGAGGTGCAGAATTGTTTTGGGGAGAGCATTAAGGGGAGGTGGGTGCAGGACAGCCAACTGCAAAGAGGGCCCTACACTGGCATGCACTCATCCTGGGCATCATCAGCACTAGGAAATGAACCCCCAGAGCAACCTGAACTTCTGCTCTGCAACACAGAGCTCCCCACCCTGCGTGCTGGGTGCCATGGGGAATGTGTTCCGTTCTGGGATGGGTTTCTCCTGCACTGAGGACTCTTTTGCTTCCAACCTGGCTGACAGTGGCTCTGCTCATCCTCCCACCCTTCCTTTGTGTCTACCCACCCTGTTCCCCCCATACAAGCTCCACACTGTTCTCACACCCCAGCTCCCTGCTCTCTCTGCCTGGACTCTGCAGTAGGGTTGGGGCAGGTGTTGCACACTCACATGTCCACTCCGTGGCCGACTGCACGCTGGATCTGTAAGGCCCGGCCATAGCAGCCATCTCCAGTGTATACTGTCGCCCAGGGACCAGGTCCTCAAAGGTGACATTTGTCCAGTTGCTCCCCACAGACACGTTCCTGACCTGCTGCTGGGATTTGCTTTCCCAGAGGGTGCCCGTGTAGCCAGTGCTGCCCGTAGGAGCTGCTCTCCAGGAGGCTTGCAGGGAGGTGCTGCAGCCATGGTTGCTGAGGGTCAGCTGCTCCGGGGGCAAAGGATCTAGGAGGTAAGGTCTGGGGTCACAGTCACTCCTGCACAGGGGTCACCTGCAAAGGTGCAGCCCCAAACTTGCTGGGGTGGAGCCCCTTCCCTAGGAGCCCCCACACAAGGGTCCTCTGGCCACCTGTGGGCTCTGAGCATCCCACCTACAGTTTGGCAGGAGGGAGCATCCCCAGAGAGTGGTCCAGCACAGAGAGGCATGGTCAGAGGGCTGCCCTGGTGCTGGAGGAGGTGGTGGGTGACGGGCCCAATCAGAATGATGGAGAGGAGGTTCAGGGCACACCAAGCCTGAGCAGTGCCACCAAAGTGGGGCCCAACGGGGACAAGAGCACTGCCAGGATGCAGAATGGGGTCAGACACACCCAGCAACACCTCTGAGCCTTTGGCCTTTTATTGGGTGAAGCTGCAAATGAGCTCTGCTATGACATGCCCAGAGGCACAACGCCTGGGCTAAGGGCAGGATGCAGAGGGAACCCCAGGGTGGGCTGCAGTGAGGACTCACATGTCCAGTTGGCGACGCGCCGCGGCGCAGACGTGTAGGGGCCGGCCACAGTGCTGACCTCAAAGGTGTAGAGGGTCCCAGGGCGGAGACCCTCGTAGGTGAAGTTGGTGGCACCTCGGAGCAGCGAGCTGTTCATCACGGGGTGCTCTGTGGGGCTGAGGGCCAGCACGTAGCCCTCTCCCGCCGCCTCCTCCCAGCTGGCTCGCAGGCTGTAGGGGCTGCCCTGGCTGCAGAGGCTCAAACCAGATGGTGCCAGCGGCTCTGTGAGGGGTGAGAACAGCATCATGCACATTGCTGTGGGGGGGATGCATCAGGCAGCAGAGTGCAGCAGTCCCCAACCAAACAGGGGCAGCCAAGGCTGCAGAGAGAGCAGCTCCACAGGTTACAGTGCCTGCTGCACCTGGCACAGGTGTGCCATGGCTCTGTGAACCCCTTCCTACAAGGAGCAACAGTGCAGCAGATTTTGCTGTTCCTGCACAGCCCCTGCTCCTGGCCCACAGCCCCATATGCAGGAGCTCAGCCCCTCTGCAGACACCAGGAACAGCCCAGAAAAGCCCAGAAAAAAAAAGCCCAGAAAAATGGGTACTGGGAAAAAAATTCTTCGTGTCCAGGCTGCCGTGCTGCGGGCAGAAGCCCGGTAAGGCCCAGCCACCGCTGTCACCTGCACTGTGTACTGCTTCCCAGGGCTCAGCCCGTGGAAGGTGACGTGGCCACTGTCCCCCCCAACGGAGATGTTCCTGGTGGGAGCGCCGTCCTCTGCCTCCCGCAGTGTCACCAGGTAGAAGTCCCTCTGTCCCGCCGGGGTGCTCCAGTGGGCCTGCAAGGAGCTCTGCTCCTCCGCGCTGCTCAGTGTCACGTTGGTGGGGCTCAGAGGGTCTGCAGGGGGAGGGGGTCATGGTTATGGGGTGCATGGAGCCCCAGCACAGGGTTTGCTGTCTCTGTTGTAACTCAGGACCACCAGAAACCCTGAGATCTCCCCACACATCCCTGAACCTCACTCCCTGCATCCTTATCTGCAGGGCTCCATGAGCCTTAGGCATCCATTTGGAGCGTGTTGTTTCCAATTCCCAGCACAACCCCTCCCGGTCAGCCCTGCTGAAAAACTCCTCAATTCCTAAATCCCCCATTGTCTCTGCTGGTGTCCTGTCAGGAGCTGCTGATATTCCAGAATCTGGCTGGGATGGATCTCCTGGCCAGCCGCCCTGGCACCGGGCGCAGTCGGCGCGGTCAGACAGCACTGCAGGGACTGAGCCAGGCTCGCTGCACAGCAGAAGGAATCCAGCCGGGGGTGTGGAGGTTTTCCAAAATCCAAGCTGCACAGTCAGCACGCTCCAGCTCCCTGGACTGGCAGGCTGAGCAGGGAAGAGCTGGAGAACTCTGTTCTGTCCAGGACTCGGATTGCTTTCTTCATTTTCCCTTTGGTTTCCTGGTTAAGGTCTGAGAGAGCGTCTGGGGCCAGAGCTGCTCCAGTGCTGCAGCCACAGTGATGTGATTAAAGGCTGTCGATGCAGTCTGTCTGGACTTTAGCAAAGCCTTCGACACTGCATTCTCCTGGAGAAGCTGGCAGCCCGTGGCATGGATGGGTACACTCTTTGCTGGGTAAAAATCTGGCTGGAGGGCCGGGCCCAGAGAGTGGTGGTGCATGGAGTTACATCCAGCTGGCCATGGGTCACCAGTGGTGCTCCCCAGGGTCCTGTCCTGCTTAATGTCTTTATTGATGATCTGGGTGATGGAATTGAGTGCACCCTCNCTGCTGATGTACTGCAACACTCAGGATCACTGAGTGCTACTGACATTCCAGCGTCCCCTCTTCCTACTTCTTTTTGCTACAACAACCAAGCAGGACACCTTAACTTTAGAAGGGGGGGCTCGGGGGAGACCTCATGGCTCCCTACAGCCCCTGAGAGGATGTTGGGGTAGGGGGGGTCCTCTGCTCCTGGGTAACAGCGATGGGATGGGAGGGGATGGGCTCACACTGTGCCAGGGGAGGGTCAGGCTGGTTCCATTACTCACATTCCATCCCCAGGTTCCATTACTCACATGTCCACGCTGTGGCATTGGGTCCCTCTACGGTGTAGGGCCCGGCCACGGCGCTCAGCCCCAGGCCGTACTGCGTGCCGGGCTGGAGGTGCTGGAAGCTGTAGGTGCTGAGGCCTCTCCTGGCCGACAGCGTCTTGGTCACCATCTGGGTGAGGAGGTCACGGAGCACCAGGTGCAGCCAGGCGGCCCCCCCAGCGCCTGCCCAGGAGGCCGAGAGGCTGCTGCTGGAGGTGGGGCTGAGCCTCAGCTGCGTGGGGACGGAGGGTGCTGGGGGGAAGCAGTGAGATTGGGTGTGCATGGTGGGGGCTGCCATCACCCTCCTCCCGCACCGCGGTCCTACAGCTGCCCCCTGTGCTGGCACAGGCGCTGGAGGGTCCCCATGTCCCTTTTCCCAGGTGAGCTGAGGGGCTGTTGAAGTCCCTTCAAACTTTTTAAGGCTGTGGGGCAGCAGGGATACTGCAACATTTCTGCAGCTCCCACCAGCCGAGGCCTTCAAGCTGAGCCAGGGGAGGTTCAGGATGGGTACTGGGAAAAAAATTCTTCTCTGAAAGAGTGCTCAGACACTGGCACAGCTGCCCAGGGATTGGGGGGTTCACCATCCCTGGAGGTGTTCAGAGCCATGGAGATGTGGCACTGAAGGACATGGCTCAGTGGGCACAGTGGAAATGGGTTGGGGTTGGACTTGGTGACCTTAGAGGTCTTTTCCAACCTTAATGGTTCTATAATTCCACGGTTTTGCTACGGCTGCCCTCCTCCCACAGTGCCACAGAGCAGAGAAACCCAAGCCTGGGGCACAGGGCAATGGTGGTCCTTCCCACATCCCTCATCCCACAGCAGGGCTGCCAGAAGCTCCCATCTCTTCCCCATCCTACACGAACTGCCCATTCCAAGCTGGGATCCTCTTCCTGCTCCACCCTTCTTTCCCAAACCCTCCATCCCGCTCACCCCTTCCGTCCAGGCCGCACACCCATCCCTCCCTACCTGTCCACTGGTGGGTGCTGCTGCTCGCCTGCCTGCCTCCAGCCAGCGTGCTGACCTTCAGGGCGTACTCGCTGCCAGCCACCAACCCATCAAACAGGAACATGGAGGCGTTGGCTGGGACTGATGCGTTTCTCACCAGCATCTGTGAGTCACTGTGGTACAGGGCGAGGTGGTAGCTATCGCGCTGCCCGCTGCCGTGTGCCCAGGAGGCGTGCAGTGAGGCCGTGCTGCCGCTGCTGCTCAGGGTCAGGTTGCGGACGGGCGAAGGACCTGCATTGGGTATGGCATGGATCACAGAGTCATCACAGAGGTACAGAATGGCTGGGTTGGAAGGGAGCCTAAAGATCAGAGAACCGTAGAATGCATGGAATGGTTGGGTTGGAAGAGTCCTTAAAGATCATAGAGCCATAGAATGGTTGGATTGGAAGGGTCCTTAGAGATCATAGAACCATAGAATGGCTGGGTTGGAAGGGTCCTGAGAGATCATAGAACCATAGAATGGCTGGGTTGGAAGGGTCCTGAGAGATCATAGAACCATAGAATGGCTGGGTTGGAAGGGTCCTGAGAGATCATAGAACCATAGAATGGTTGGGTTGGAAGGGTCCTTAAAGATCATAGGAGCATACATAGAATAGTCAGGTTGGAAGGGACCCCAAAGCTCCCCCAGCTGTACCCCTGTCACGTGCAGCCCCCTCCCCTTCCTGCAGCCTCCTGCTCTCCCCTGGTGATGTGGTTTCCCCAAATTCCCTCTCTGTCCCTTAATGTCAGTCTGCACAGTGACCGTGCACTGGGCAGGGAAGCTCGGACAGGGACACCATCACTCTCTGCAACCACCCCTTCTCTCTCCTTTTCCAGTTCTTCCACCTTCACCTGCATTGCTTTACTCAAGGACTTTTAGAGGGCTGCAGGCTTCCCAGCTCTGCCCCCTCCCCTAATCCTTGCCATGAGCCAGGGGGTGCCTAGAGCAAGGCTGGGGATTGACAATGCCTGGCAGAGGTGTCCCAAAATCACAGAGCAGGTGCTACTGCCCTGCAGCTCTTAGAGGGAATGGCCTCATGTTGCACCAGGGGAGGTTCAGGCTGGATATTAGGAAAAATTCTTCTCCAAAATAGTGCTCAGGCACTGGCATAGCTGCCCAGGGAGTGGTGGGGTCACCGTCCCTGGGGGTGTTCAGAGCATGGAGATGTGGCACTCGGGGACATGGCTCAGTTGGTATTGGGTGACGGGTTGATGGTTGGACTTGGGGATCTTAGAGGTCTTTTCCAACCTGAATGATTCTGTGATTCGATGACCTGCAGACCCAAGGGAGCCCTTACTTGTCTGTGCTGTGACAGTCTGGCTGGTGGCATCCATGCAGGCGAGCAGGGCTGTCACCTCGATTTCATAGTACGTGCCAGGGGTCAGCCCGTGGAACCAGAAGGTGGTGACGTTGGGTCCCACGGATCCATTCTGCAGCAGCGTGCCTGACCCCAGTGGGGAGAGGGTGAGCAAATACCCCTCAGCATCCCCCTCCAGCTCATCCCAGGAGAGCAGGAGGGAGTCCGAGCGGCCTTGGTCGCTCACGCTGACATTCAGGAGCATCCCTGCAGAAGCAAGAAAGTACTGAAAACTCCACGGAGCAGAGGCACCACGTGAAAGAGGTGCTCCTGAGCATCCCTTCCACTGCAGAAAGACCCCAAAGGCTTCAGGGCATTGCTTGCTTTGCCCACAGAGCTCCATGTTTGTGGGAGAAAAGCTGCCCTGATGGGCAGAAAAATCAGCCAAGAAATCAGCCCTGGTCCTGTAGACCCCGTGTGAACAGACCCAAAGCTGGGGACTGCCCATCCTGCACGGAGCACAGCCCGGTGGCTGCCACCAGCACAGGGCACCAGGGCTTGCTGTGCCACCCAGCCAGCGTCCTGCTGTGCTTTCCCCTGCTCGGTGCAGAGCTGACCTGGGAACATGGCTCTGCACAACGCCCTGCTGAGGCGTGGCCTCGTGCTGTGGCATCCCCACAGAGCGTCTGGGGACAAGGAAGTGGCACACGGGGCTTTGGCTAAGGGGTGGCTCAGTGGCCAAAGCTGCCACCAAACCTCAGAAACTGCCTGCACAAACAGCAGCCAGACCCAGCCAGTCTGTTGGGGCCAAGTTGGTGATGGGACCCCTCCATGCCCCATCTCTCCCTCCCAGTTCCTCTGCCAGCAGATGGGCACACGCTCTCCATCCCCAGCTTCGCTCTCTGTCGCTTTCGGCCTTTGGGAAACATCAGAGCAGCTCGAGTGCTAATAAGACATTTGGGTAATAGTTAGCACTTAAAATTTATGATGTGCAGCATGTTGTAACAGGCTTACACGGGATCTGGCAGGGCTAGAAAGCTTTAAGCAAGCACAGCCCAGGGGAGCTGCCTGGGGCTGCCTCTGTGCAGCCAAGAGCAGTGTGGGGTGAGCCCCAGGGACCTGAGCACCTTTGGGACTGCTCAGGTGCAGCGTGTGCCCTTCCTACAAAGCTGGAGAGGTGTGAAGCTTTCAGAGCCACGTGCAATTTCCATTTCATGCGATGTTGTCATTTAGAGCCAGGGAATTGGGGAAAGCAGACAGCACAAGGCAGCACGTAGGCTGAGCTCCCTGGGAAAGGCTTCTGAGCCCCATCCCTGGGCAGTTCAAGTGCAGATTTGGGAGTAGGCTGCTCGGTTATGTGGATAACCCTCAGAGTGCAGAGCTGAGAGCATGGCTGATCTCCTGAGGACAGCCAGAGGGGATGCACCCTGCACAGAGTTCATGCAGGGATGGTTTTGCACCCTGGGATCTCTCACCTCACAAAGGTATGAGCTCCCCACCCATGTTTGTCTGCTTGTCTCAGGTTTCCACCAGCCTGAACTGCCTGCTGCCTTCATCCCTCACTTGGCAATCTTCTTCCTCACCTCTGTGGTACAAATGTCCCAACACCCAAAACCTACTGGGCACGTCCTGCAGCCCACGGCCACACCACCACTCACACCCCCACAGCTGAGCTCTGCTGACCGAAGGCCACACCAGGTGCACCCCATGCCCTGCAGCCTGGGGACCGATTTGCTCCGACTTACCTCTGTCACTGGGAGCATCCCGTCCCTCCAACCCTGCTGTCCGATTGCAGCCCTCCCCCTGGGGACAGAAAGTGTCCGGTGAGACAAGGACAAGGCGAGGAGCCCAGTGACCCTCTGCCAGGGTGAAGGGCACCTGGGGATTGTCACCCTCACATCCCAGGAGAGGTCACACCACTGTCCCCTTGCCAAGGCAGGGGACAGACCCAGCAGAAGGAGCTTGTGGGCCACCTCTGCCTTTTGCATAGATCCTGGCACCGTACACCTGCATGGTGCCATGCCCACAGGGCGAGGACATCCCACCAGAGCCAGGGCACAAGGGGAGGATTTGGGTACCCAGCAAGCTCCGGATGGGCAATGTCATTGCCCCTATGGGCATCCCCATCCCTGTAATGACGGGGGATCAGGGGGACCCCAGAGCTCAACCCAGCTGCAGAGCGAGGACATGAGGACCCCCCGAGCACCCCCCTCACTGCAGCAGGACACCACGTCCCCACAGCCTGCCAGCGAGCAGGGTGTGCCCTGCGTTAGGTTGAGGCCAGTTCCCTCCACATTAAAGGAAATCTCCCTGCCCACTCCCTGTCCCGCAACAAGCCGCAGAGGAGCGATCATCTTTCTTTCGTTATTTCCCCCTCGGCTCTGCAGGCTGACTCATTTTTGGCTCCCCCCCACCCAACCGTGGTGTTTTGGGGAGGGAGGCAGAGGGGCTCGGGACCCCCGGGAGCAGCACCCATCCCATCCCTGCGGCCGGGAGCCGCGTGGCCATGGCAGCACCAAAACGTTCCCATCCCGGACACCGGGAGAGAGCACATCGAGGACGGGGAGACGAGGGGAGCCCAGAGCCAGCTCGTAATTGCTAACGCCGCTAATTCGGTGCAGCTGCATGGCTGGAGAGGCAGCCCAGAAACATGCCGTCATCCCTCAGCGGGGTAGGACTATGCGAGCCCCTCGCTGCCAGCGAGCCCGGAGCCAGACACGGACAAACTAGGGGGGGGGGCGGTTCAGGAGATGGGGGCTTACCTCTGCCAGGGTTCCCAGGAGCCGCGGCACCCACAGGACGAGCAGCGATAAAAGCCTCATCGGGACCGCGGCGGCTGCAGATCAGAGGATGACACGTTGGGGCGGGGGGGTCCTCAGCAGCACCGGGCCCCATCCAGCCCCACGTTCCCGCTCCAGGGGCTGCATCCCCCCATGCTTCCCGAGCTCGGGCGGTGCGGTGACATCAGTGGGGACGGGCACGCAGCTGTGCCCGGGCAGCCTCCGGGCTGGGAGAAGTCCGGGGCGTGTGCGTGCCCCTCGCTGCGGGCATTTGCTATTGTTCCCGTGGCTCCGCGTCCCTCCGCGGTGGCTCCGCTGCTGTCCGTGTGCGGGCGGGCGTGGGGCGCTGGGGGGGTCCCGGGAAGGGCTCCGCGCGGGTGGAGCCCGGTCTGGCCATCAGGAGTTGTGCAGAGTTGTGGGATTTCGGTGCGGAGAGGGGAGGAGACAGCGCGGACAGATGGCGGCTCGGAGCCGGGAGGAGTGCCCAGACCAACCCGGAGCGCGGGGAGGGGCTCAGTGCTGGGGGGGGCATTGGCCCACGCGGGGGTCTGGGAGCTGTGCACCTTGTACACGGCACCTTTGTGCGTGCACGAATTTCTGTGCAGGGTGCTGATGAGGAAGGGGAGCTTGCAGAGCGGGGTGGGGGATATGTGCATCTGGGAGATGGGGGTGCACACACTGGGAGAGCTTTGTGTGCTGCATCGCGTGGGCATGAAGATGCCTGCACCATGCTGAGGGATTGCCGGGGTCCAAGCTGTGCCCTGACCGTGGGTCAGCACTTTGCAATGCTGTTATGGGGAGCACGCGGTGCCCCAGCCCTGCATGGGGCTCTGCTCTGTGTGATGTGGGGCTGTGTGTGTGCAGCGCGGGGCCGGGTGCCAGCTCTGATTCACAGCGGAGATGCCATTGGCTTCACATCAGCGCCGCAGATCTGGGACAGTGCTGGAAGAGGTTCAGTGGTGCAGCCATCCCGGAAGCCAGCACAGCCTGTGTGGCCGTGGGCGTCTGTCCCAGCAGCCAGCGTGGCCACCAGCGGGGGCTGTGCCTGTCGCTGTCAGCTGCTGAGCTGTCAGGATGTGACCCATGGGGACACAGCCCCTAGCTGGCCCAAGGACAGAGGATTCCCTTCCCCTAGACTTGGAGTTTTCTCAGGTGAGAGCCAGATTGTCCCCAGCGCCTGGGCAAAGGTGTGGGAAAATGAGAACAAAGCAGGTGGCTGTGCCAGGGGTCCTGCACCAGGACCCATCTCCAAGCCCAGGTCCGTCCCCAAACTGCTGAGAGCCCCCAGACTGATTGGGCCAGCGGAGAAAGGGGACAAAGGGGACAAAGGGAGTCCTCTCCCTTTGCTTGGGGGACACTGCATTCCCCAGGTCCTGGCAGACGTGGTGCCAGGAGTCCTGCTCTGTAGTCACGCTCGTGTCCCTGCAGGTTCCAGACCCCCACTTGGAGCAGGTGAAGCCTCGAGGGCAGCCCCCAGCCACCTTGCATCTCCCCTGTTAATGAACCAGAAGCTCTCCCCTAGCAGAGAGCGGTTTCCCCCATGCAGGTGCAGGAGGCTGTGCCCCCTGCAGAGGTACAGACAGATTTTCCCAGGCTGCAGACTCAAGGTGGGGCTCATTTAACTTCAAAGCACACCAAAGAGCTCCAGGCCAGCCAGAAGACAAACAAACCCCTTTGCTGGAGTCCTGGGAAATGCCACCCTGAGTCTGCCCTGCCCAGAGCCCGCCCATGCTCGCTGCACCCACCGTGCCCCTCCATCCTCATTTCCCACAGCCCTGGCACAGATTTAAGGGCTGATGTTCCTCTATGTTTCCAGCCCTGGGGTGAAACCCCTTCCCTGCCCGCCAGCATCTGTGTCCTGTGGAGCCCTGACCTCCTTTCCCCAGATGCTCAACGAGCAAAGAGGGCCCAGCAGTGGGGAGAGCAGGCAGGGTGCAGCCAGCCCAGCTTGGTGGGATGGGGCATCCCAGGGGCTTGGTGGGAAACAGCTTCTGCTGCCCTGTGTTGGGGAACACCTCCACCACCAGGGCAGTTTCTCTGGACATTGATTTTTTTTCCTTGTCTCCATGCTGGGCTGCAGGACCATGCCTTGCTGCCTGCTGCGTTAGGACAGACCTCCGCACCTGGAGGCTGCCCTGTGGCTCTCCCAAACCTCTGCATGGCACTGGCAGCCCAACACAGAGCGAGCAGAGCTGGCACCCCCTGGCCTTGGGGACACGTCCATGCCAGCCCCATTCACTTTACCCCAGGGGCAGTGTCTGCAGTGGGAACCAACCCAAACTGCTGCCAGGAGCCAAACCCAGGCCCTGTCCCTGGCGCCGTGGGGCTCAGCACTGCCCATGCTGCATGGAAGGAGTCACTCATCGTGTGCCAGCGCTGTCCTCTGCACGGCCACCCCAATGCCACTGTGGGAGCTGCTGTGGGCTGGGGATGCCAAAGCCCCTGTCCGGTCCCCCTGACAGCAAAGCCTTCAGCTGTTCCAGACCCAAAAACAACTGCAGAAGGTTTCTCCACCCAGCAGCTGGAAGCTGGCCTGGAAACTCAGGGGCTGCCGAGTCATCACATTTTCCGTAAAGCAGCAAAGGCTACCGCAAGGCGCAGGGGGATGGGGACGCCCAGCAGACCGTGAGCACCAGAACATTGCACAGCCTCCTGCAATGGGGCACAGCCTCAGGCTGTCCCTGCCCCAGGAACAGTGAAGTTCCTGCAGGCAGAATCTGAGAATGGAAAGGGAGCTCAGCTCTGACAGCAAGGCCGTCACCGTGGGGTCAGGTCTTGCTTCTGCTGAAGCCTTGCATAAGGTCTTGCAGCTGCAGTGCAGTGACAAAGCCCTGGTCCTGCTCCCACCTCCAACCTTTGCGTGCTGTGCTCTTTGTGCCAGGTGCCCTGGGCACGGTGCTGGTGGCACGGGGCTTGTCCCCGCTGATGTCCCAAACCCAAGTGTTGTCTGTACACCTGAGAGAGGCTGGGGGCCTGGTGGGAAGTGGCAGCAGGATCAAGGATGAGCGTGGGATGT
Organism: Penelope pileata; assembly: GCA_013396635.1. Lineage (NCBI taxonomy): Eukaryota > Metazoa > Chordata > Aves > Galliformes > Cracidae > Penelope > Penelope pileata. The sequence goes on from WBMW01000089.1 coordinate 372,756, forward strand.
GCAGCAAGGTCTGAGGCACCAGAGCATCCCTGGTGTCACATGGTGACAAAGCCCCCAAATCTGGGCAGTGGAGGATCCCTGCATGTCACTGCCAGGGGACAGCACGTGGGCACAGTGCTGCCACACCTCCCCAAGGGACCCAACCTGTCACTTGGAGAGGACAGCAGGGCACAGCTGCGTTCTGATGCTACACCACAGCAAAGCTGTCACCTGTGCCTGTGCGCAGCCCTCCTGTACGCCTGAGCCGTGCCATTGCTCCCCAGGCAGGACACCTCCAGGCAGCCTGGCACCCTGTGTCACCCAGTGGCCCAGTGATACGTGACGCTGGTGCCACTGTGACGAGGCTGGGAGCAGCCTTGGGGCTCCCATCCTGCCTCCACCCAGCAGCAGCATCCCTCAGGTCCCTGTCCCTCCAGTCTCTGTCCCTCGGGTCCCTGTCCCTCTGGCTGCTGTCTCTCCCCATGCCCACAAGCACTCTGGGCTGCCCCAGGCCATGATTTCTCCCTGCTGCCACCTCCAAGCACTGAGCGCTGCCTGGAGCTGCAAGGGAGGAACAAGGGGAACGGGAAAAAGCCCTGCAGGGGATGCAGGTGCTGCTGGGATCTCTCCTGCTGCAAGGTTCACACGCTGCAGGGCTGGGACCCTGAGCTCTGGAGCACCGCGATGCTCCCTCTCCCACCCCTGGCAGGCGTGCAGTGATTCCCATGCTGAGCCCTGCTGCCTGCCCCACACCTCCCAGCCTTGCTGCTCTTCCCACCTTGCAGCAGGAATGTGCAGGGCAGAGCTGTGCACCAGACACATGGATGTCAGCCAGACTGCAGGAAGAGGAAGGGGACAGGAGTGTGTCCCGTGCATGGCAATGCTCTGCGCTCCGGTGACAGGAGGGACCTGGCAGCAGCACCCAGAATGCCTGCAGGCATCAACCACACTGGGAAGCACGGGGCTGCGGGTGACTCAGAGCACGCCCAACGAGCCTGCAGAGCCGGGCAGACCTGCTCTGCCCTCCTGGGGTGTGGGTGACTCTTGGGGCTGAGCAGACTCAGATGTCCCCTTTCCCTGTCCAGGGAAACAGACACCATGCAGGGAGGGCTCAGAGCAGCCTGCACCACACAGTGCTGGGACAGCACCCAGTTGGCTCCCTAAAGCCCCTCAAACCATCGCCAATAGCCCCGTGGGGCTCTGCTCCCACCCTGGGACGCGGTGCTGGAGGGCAGAGCATGGGCTGACAACGAAGGCACCCGATGCTGCCAGGACCCCCACGCTCACAGAGCCAGGAATGCAATTCTGGCATTGCTATGGGAGCAGCTCCCAGCGCCCACCCACACATCGCTGTTCAAGGAACCCAGGGTGAGTTCCCCCCATGTAACACCACAGCACACACACATGGGGAACGCCCCATCCCCTGCAGCCCACCCCAGACCCACAGGCATGGATTTCCCCACACTGTGCCAGAGCACAGAAGCATCCACACTCCTTTCCCCACTGCACGCATCCCGGCTTCATCCAGAAAAGGAAAGAGGGACAGGAGTGGGATGGGTACCTCTGCTGGTGGGGGTCCCTGGCGAGGTCTGCACCCCGTGCCCGTGAGCCTGGCGCACGGTGCTGGCTCTGGGTGCTCCTTGCTGCTCGCTGTTTGCTCCCGCGTGTGCACAGCGACGCTCAAGTCTGGGCTGGTCCGGGGGAAGGGCTGCCTGGGCTCGCCCAGCCACGCTGCCACCACCGCGGTGCCACGGAGGAGGGACCAGCACGTGGAGACGGCTCCGGAGCACCATGGTCTGCACTGCAGGGAGGGCAGGGAGGTGGGTGGGATATGGGCACAGGGGTGGGCACGGCTCCCAGCCCCCGTGCACCGTTTGCACCGTAGTGCTGGGGGGACTCTGTGGTGGGAGCTTTGGAGGCAGTGAGCATCCTGTCGTGCTGCCATTGCAGAGGGCCATGGGGCTGCAGCGGAGCAGTGCAGGCATCCAAACCCACTCTCCATCCCTGGAGATGTCCAAGGGCTGTGATTAGCTCCAGTTCACTGCCCTGATTGCCATCAGGGCCTGGAGTGAGAGCCTCAAAGCCCCACTTCGAGGGGACGGTGGAGGGAGGGAGTGGTGTGGGGAGCTCCCTGCAGCTGGGGAGGTGCAGGGCCCCCAGGGGCACTCCAGGGGAGCACTGCCACGTCCTCACTCTGCTCCATGGGCTCTCAGCAGCGGTTCAGAGGAAAGCCAGGAGCAGGGGAGCAGGTCCCAAGGAGCCCTCCCTCACCTCGATGGGTGCAGCAGGAGGAGTGCGGGAGCCCTGAGCACGAGGTCAGCTCTCTGCAGCCTCCACTGAGCACAGTGCCCACAGCTCACGTGTCGGGGCTCCCTGGCAGGGTTTGCCTGGCTGAGCCCCATGCAGGAGCAAGCACGCGGGAAATGCAAGTTCCTGCATTTGCGGAGCATGAGAGCGGCTTTGCCTCATCTGCTTTGCCCCATTCCCACCCCACCAGGACTGTGTTCCAGCTGCAGTGTTGGGCTCAGCCCCCGACCATCCCTGCTGGCAGCTCTTCCTGCTTGGCAAAGGCCTGCAGAGAAATGGGAGAGGGACAGGAGCTCTGGCTCCATCCAAACCAGCCTGCCCGCATGGGAGGGACAGCAGAGAGCCTTGGACACCACTGCCATGCTCAGCAGCTTGCAAAAACACAGGCTCCAAATTTGGAAAGCAGCTCCGTCTCCAAATACTGCCATGAACTGCAAAACTCACCTCAAAATGAAACCAGCCCTGGCCCTTCGCTTCTAAGTTTCCTGCAAATGAAGGAACCAGCAGGACGGCTGCATTTGCACACAAACGGGTTTGGTTTTGGGAGAAAGGTCTCTGGCTTTTTTTTTTTTTTTAGGAGTAAACACGGGGCCTCCCCATCCTCGGTGCCCGCAGGCAGCAGGCTTGCCTGGCAGCTCGGGGCAAAGGCAGAGCACGCTCTGATCTTGTTTCCTGGCTGCTTTCCTCCTCTCCTCCCCCTGCCAGCACCTCCACCAACCGGCATCGCCGTGAGGCTGCATCAGCTGGCACCCTGCTTGGCACCCAGGGGTGCTCCCTCCTTGGTACAGCTCCAGCCTTGCTGCATTCACCCATCCCATGGGCAGAGGCACTCTGCTCTCTCCTTCCCCAGGAACTGCTGTTTGGGTCATCTCTTGGCCACGGTGCTGGCGGTTGCTACAGGGTTTGCTGGCAATGCTCCTCGCTGGTGGGTGCTGCAATTCTGGAGCAGGGGTGAAGCGCTTGCAGAGGGATGGGGAAGTGGTTCCTCCACCATTGCTGCTGCCTGCCATCCTCCAGAGCCCAGAGAAGTCTCTGTCCCTTCATCCTGACCCTTCTGCTCGACTCAGGCTGGTGGGATTGTTCATGGGCTCCTGCAGAGCAACACGGAGCTCTGCTCTGCTTTGGTGGCCCCAGTGACGTGTCCATGGAGGTGGACTGGTGTTGGGGCACAGGGGGTCCATGGCACTTGGGGATCTTTTCATCCTGGAGAGCTGGGCCCTACCCAAAGCTCTGCAGGAGTTATTTTCACCTCTGAGCTGACGCAGCTGCTGTGCCTCAGTTTACCCATCCGTGCACAGGGAAGCAGAGCTGCTCTGCTGCTGGAGGGGAGGGAGGGCAGCAGCAGGACGCCAGGAGCAGGGTGGCAGCATGCTGACCTCAGCCTCCTCATCAGCCCCAGGATCTGTGAGCAGGGAGTTTGGCATCTGGGCCATGAAGCCACACTGTCCTGCTCGTCCCGTGGGCGGTGCGGTGGGGCCGGGCTGGCCGTGGTGTCCAGGGCTGCCCCAAGGCTCGGAGCTGCTTGGCTGGGAGAGCCTAAAACAACAAACATTGCAAAAAAAAGGAGCATTTTGCTGCTTTTTTCCTGGTCGAACGGTTTCCTGTTTTCTAAGCAGCGCTTCCAACTCCTCTGGGGCAGAGGACTTTGTGCAGAGCCCAGCCAGCAGCAGCCCCTGGCTGGGCTGCACGCTGCTGGGTGTCTGGCGTGGAAGGAGGTTTAAAGGATTGGCTCTGGGATCAGCGAGACTTTATCAGAGCCCCACAGCAGCAGACTGCATTGCTCTGTTCCCTCTGGGATGAAAGCATGGACTTCGCTGCCCTGGGGGCTGCAAGCTCAGCAGAGAGGCAGAGATGCGTGTCGGGGTCCCAAGCAGAGCCCCGTGCCTGCTGGCAGCTGTGCATGCAGCTCAGGTCACCTGCATGGTGGCATCGCCCCCCAGAGCCCCCCGCCCCGATCCTCAGGCTCCAGGGATGGGCACAGATATTTGCTCTGCTGACAAACACCCTCTTTCCCCTCTGCTGCTGAGCATGATGAAAAAATGCTGTTGGCAGAGAGCGTGTGCTGGAAGGCTGCTGGCTGTCCGTGCCTGGGGACCGCGAGCCCTGCGGAGGGGCAGCAGAGGGGACACTGACACCGGGGCAGCTGTCACCGCACTGATCAGCCCCAGGAAATCGGGGAGATAGGAGACTTCTGGACCCTGCAAGGTCCATCCCGGGTCCATGACAGTGTCAGGAACACAGAACAGCCATTGCTGGAAGGGAGAACTGTGCAGAGGGTTCTGACTTTTTCTGCCCCTCTTTGGGTGAGGTCTTCTGGGAGCAGCTGTGGGGTCAGACCCAGACAGCAGCACAAGGCCTGTTCTGGGGCAACCCACAATGAGAGAATCACAAAATCCCAGAACCAGAGAACTATAGAATCACTGAATCACAGAACCTTAAAATCACAGAACCACAGAACCATGGAATCACAGAACCACAGAACCGTAGGACATCCTGCATTGGAAGGGACCCACAAGCATCACCAAGTCCAGCTCCTGGCTCCACACAAGACCACCCAAAATTCAAACTATTCAGTCCAAAATTCAAACTGAAATTCAAAACCAAAAGCCTGGCTGAGGGGGCCTTGCTGGTGACCCCCTCACCTGCCAGCAGCTCCGGTCCCTTGTGCCATGTCCTGGTGTCACAGAGCTGAGCCCCTGCACACCGAGCAGGCTCTGGGTTGCAGAGGAGCATCCCCTTCACCAAAATGCTCGTGCTCTCCAGCACCCCTTACTAACAGAGCCCATTGATAGGGTCCCCCGTAAACCAGAATTGAGATGTGGGGCAGAAGGATGCTCTGGGGGACAAGGTCTGGGGCACAGTGCAGTGCCTTGACTGCTGCTCTGACACACTCAGCTGGGGTTATGGCAGGCACTGCCCCACAGCTTGTCCCACAGACCCGTGCTGGGCAGGAGCAGGGGAAGGGGTTTGGCAGCATTGGGTGATGGAGAGACCTCCTGCAGCCATGCAGTGCTGTTGAGGCAAATCATGGCCAAAAGCCTGGGCTGCCCCGAGGGCTGTGGTGCCTCCAGCAGCAGATTCATCCCCAGTGCTGAGAGCCCCTGGCTCCATCCTCTGCTCCCTGCCCTCACTGCTGCAAGGGCATCTGCCTCAGAGCAGCTGAGGACACACCTCAGCCCCAACAGCATAAGAAAATGACCTAAAAACCTCGTGGTTTCTTCACTTTTCCTCCAGATCTGAGGCTTTGTGACTACGAGGCCGAGAGGAATCTCTCTGCTGCCTGCAGCCATGCACTGGGTGCTCTCACAGCTGAGACTGCAGCAGTCTGCAGGGACCCGGGGTGCATCGCTCAGCAGGAGCAGTGCCCAGCTTCCACATTTCCCGAGGCCAGAAAGCAGCACACAAAACAGCTTTCAAGAGGCCCACGTACTGGCAGGCCCACGTGGCCCTGCCTGGAGGAGCTGCAGGCTGCAATCAGAGCGTTCTCTGCATTGCTGCCCTCTGGCTGCATCAGCACATCCTCGGGGAGCCAGGAGGCACTGCTGCCCCTGCGAGCTGCACAGCAATGCAGGAAGCTCCTCTGGGAGTAGGTCAGTGCATGTGAGGGTCACTGTCAGCCAGGTGCTGGCACTCCAGTGCCGAAGTATAGGATTGAGGACTTGAATTTAGGGAATTTACCTCATTTGCACATTAATTTAAGGAATTTGTCTCATTTGCACATGGCATTTTTGGCTGGATGCAGGGCCTGCCCCTAGGGTGTGTCCTACAAGATAGGATGTCGCAGCGGGATTCAGGGCTGCATCTCTCGCTGTGCCCAAGGGGGATCCCACCAGTGCTCTACAATGGGGACAGGACATGGATTCACCTTTGCAGGATTAGAAAGGCTTTTCCATGGGCTCTGACAGCATCACAATGATGAAGGTTTGAGGGGTCCTCTGGGTCCATCGGGTCCAGCCCTGCTCCAGCAGGGACACCCGGAGCTGTGCCCAGCACCACGTCCAGGTGGGGTTGGAGATCTCCAAGGAGCCCCCACAGCTCCCTGGTCCCTGTGCATCGCTCCACCAGCTGCACAGCACAGCAGGGCTCCCATGGGCAGAGGCACCCATGGGCTCCAGGCTGTGCCCAGTGCCTCCTGTCCTGGTGCTGGGCTCTGCCTCTGGGCACCTCCCTGCAGCATCTGTGGGCATGGATGGGATCCCGGAGCCTCCTCTCCTCCAGCTGAGCAGCCCCAGCTCTCAGCCTCTCCTCGCAGCAGAGCTGCTCCTGCCCTTTGGTCACCGTGGTTGCCCTCCCTTGGATATTCCCAGTGCATCCCAGTCTCTGCTGTTCTGGGCGGCCCAGCACCAGACCCAGCACTCCAGGTGCAGCCTCACTGATGCTGACCCCCCCATCCCATGACACTTTACGAGAGAGCAGGAAAACAGCACCCAAACATCTGGAAATCACGGCCTTAATTAAAAAAAAAAAATCCATCAGGCCCCAGCTCTACAGTTGGCCCAAGGAAAGCGGAAGAGGCCATTGGGCAGAGTTGTGCAAACGTCTGCACAGAGGGAAGGTGCCTCCCGTCCAGCATAGCCAACATGTCAGCAGCCACACTTTTGGGTCATCTTCACCCTATGGCACTATTTCTTTTTTGGACAACCCCAGCTCATGCCCACGGGCACAGCTGCATGAAGAAGCTGCAGGCAAATCCCCACTGCTCTGAGCTGTGCCACATCCTCTGGCCCAGTGCAGCTGTGCCCACAACTCCGACCCACGTGGGGCTCAGATGGGGTTTGGGACACCATGCTACACGCACGCTGTGTTTGTTAGCAAGGTTCACAAACTTATCCCCCATGGACTGACATCAAGCATCTGCCTGACTTGCTGCACCTATTTCTGCTCCGGACGTCGGCTATTTTTAACTGCCCCCGGTTTATTCTATTCTCTCTGGCTGTTTTTGCAGGCTTGGAGAGGATCTGAATGCTCTTGGTGCAGAACTCACTGCTGATCCCAGGCCAGATAAACCTGTGGAACGCCACTGCTGCTTCCCCCGAGCCCGGCGGTGCGTGGGCGCGGGCTGTCTTGCAGCAAAAATGGAAGTGGCTGCTCTCTAACCGCTTCCTTTCTCTCTGGGTCTCTCTCTCCCTCCTGCCCCTCCTGACAAGTTTGTTTCCTGTTATTGATAACGGCCCCTGCACCCGCCCAGAGGTCACCACGCTCCGTGTCCCCGCGCTCTGCATCCCCAAGCTGACAGCTCCCAGCAAAGCATGGGCAGCACCCAGGGATGCTCTGCACTGAGGGCTGCAGGTGCCTGGGTCTGAGCACCACTATGGGTCTTTGGGAATCTCAGGCTGTTCTCTGCCTTTTGTTTTCAGAGGGAGCTGCTTTGTCCACGTGCTCTGGAGATGGAGAGGTGCTGGGGGTTGTTCTTATTTCTGGGAGCTTTCTTCCGTCCCATGCACCTTGCAGGGATTTGCAGGCAGTGCTGTGCTCTGAAGGCTCCCAAAAAGACAAATGTGTGCATCTTGGGCAAGGGCAAACCACCGTGTGCTGCCACGAGCTGTGTGCTCGCTCCCTGGGGAAACTGAGGCATGCAGAGGACTGGTGGTTCACCTGCTTCACCTCTGCTTTCTCTTTGCACTGCTGAAGGGATGCTCAGCTTGTTGGCAAGAGATGTAGGATGACACCTAACTCCAGAAACAAAAAGTAGTTCTGCTCAGCCCTCATTCAAAGGAAAAAAAAAAAAAACAGTTCAGCAGGAATCCATGTGATAAGCCGTCCTCTTGCTTCTCCTTGAGGAGAGGAACAGAAGTGCCGGGGCTGGTGAGTTCAGCCAAAAAAAGCCTTAAAAAAAATTAAACAGTGATCGCTGAAGTGCTCCCAGCCAGAGCCGGGCAGCAGCAGGAGCAAACCCTGCACCCGCAGCCTCTGTCCCTGCAGGAAGGTCACGGGCCCGCCCCCGGCCATCCGTCCCCAGGAGCAGCCCTGGAAGGGGACACGCAGGGCTCCGGGGCTGGGAGCAGAGCAGCTCCGTGTCCTGCAGCGAGGACACTCGCACGCCGCAGCGCTGAGTGCCCGGGGTTGTCCTTGGGAATGCACTCAGGCAGAGGAAGCTGGAGGAGAGGGACGGCTTTTTCTCCGGGAAAAGCGATCTGCAGAGGTGCTTTGCTCAGCTGCCGGCTGCTGGCTGTCCCCAGGCGATGCTGAGCCCCCCGATGCTGCGCTGGGACCGGGCTGCTCGCACCTCCCGTGCTGGCTCTGGGGGATGCTGGGGCTGATGGCACCCCACCAAGTCACCGAGGCTGCTGAATCCCTCGGCAGCTGCTTCACCTTCCAGCTCACGAGCGATGTTTCGGCAGCGAAGGAGATGGGCAAATTTCCAAAACCCTGCAGGACATCCTGAGCTCCCTGCCGTGCCAGCAGCAGCAAGAGCCCTGCCTGGGTGCTGCACCCTAAGATGATGGAGGTCTGGTGAGAGGGGAGCGTGGTGCGGGGGCAAACCTGGGGGAGCATGGCTGTGGGGCACTGTCAGCAATTTGGGTGCTGGGACAGTGCCTGCTCGGCCACCTGCACCGGTGGTTTGGGGCCACACTGATGCTTGGAGAAGGTGAGGAGAGGGGCTGGGGCATGGGGGTCAGG
>WBMW01000089.1:381822-394776 GCA_013396635.1 Penelope pileata
CATGACCCCGTGGAAGTGGAGTTGTAAAATAAAGTGGGTGACCGGCAAGCACCACTCAGGGGTGAACCCACAAATCCCCTCCTGAAGCTCTGCTCTGTAGGTGCTGAGGTGCTGAAAATAAAGCCACTGCCACACAGCCCCTTGGAGCCCCTATGCATGACCCCAGGGCATTGGCACAGATACCCAGAGGTTGGGGACACCCTGCACCCCGCTCCTGGCACACTGAGCTCCTCACCTTGGGCCAGAGGGATGGGGGGTTGCTAACAGCCTTGTCCCTTTTCTTTGGGGCTATTCCTCCATCCCCAGCCCCCAGCACCTCTCTAGGCTTCACCACCAGCTCCTGGAAGACCAAGACCCACTCGCCCACCTCCTGGCCCTGCTCTGCCTATGCTGTGTGACGGGACCACGACAACCCCTGGTGAGTGCCACAGGCGTGCAGCAGCTGCCAGAGCAGCAGTGAGGAGCACAAGGGAGCAGCACGAAGCATTGAGCACAGTGCTCACCCCACTGGGGATGCTGTGAGGATGGGATGCTCTGGGGGGAGTCAGGGGACAGGCACAGCAGCAGGGCGGCTGTTCTCCCTGCAGCTGCTTTCCCTGGGCTCAGAGAGAGGGGAGGGTGAAGATGACCTGGGAGGGGTCCAGGCTGCCACCAGGGCACAGCAGAGCAGCAAGTGGGGACAAGGATAGCTCCAGTCCTGGCCACCATCCCCTCCTGCCTCCCTGGGGCAGGGAGAGGATGGGAAGAGGCACAGCTGTGACCCTATGGGGTCCATCCCAGAGCCATTTCCTTCCTCCCTCCCTCTTCTGAGCTTTGCCCACTGGGGACTGCCCCTGTCCTGTGCTGGAGATGGTATCCTTCTCCTTCCCCAGCCCTGCTCCTGCCCCAGCCCTGCTCCTGCCCTGGCAGCACATGGCTGGGGCCTCCCTCCATCCTCCACCCTCGTCCCTTGCCACCAGCCCCTCTTGCAGGCCCTGCAGCCCCTTCTTGTAGGACCCCGTGGCTGCCCCGTGCTCCATGCCCCATCCAGAGCAATGTGGGGGGATGGGGGGCAGGAGGGAAGGGCAGTGCTGGGGCTCATTTGTCCCTTTTGGGGCTGTCCTTCAGCCCCTCCAGCCAACTTCTTTAACCCTGCATAAGGCACAGCTCAGTCCCCAGTGTGCCCTTGGGCCTAACGTGGAGTCTGCAGGGGCTGTGGGATCCCGGGACCCTCTCAGGAGGTGGAGGTGTTCCCTGTCTGTAGGTTCTGCCACAGGCTCAACACAGCACACAGCAGTGCAATGTGGGATCCCCAGCCCCTCAGCTCGAGTGGGTCAGAGCAGCATGGGGGTGGTAGGGGGAGGTGGCATTTGGGCCACCGTGTCCCAGGGCTGTGGGGAGGAGCGTGGGATGCACGGGGCAGCGGGGTGGGGGCAGGAGAGGAAGGAAATGGGGCACACGGTGTCTGTGCAGTGACAAACAGGAAGAGCCGCAGGGCCGCGGGCACCTGAGGGCATCGCAGGAAGGATGTGCAGCGGCCCAAGGGCAGGCCCCGGGCCACCTGCGCCGGACTCTTGGCTTTGCCCTCCCCAAACGTCCCCTGTGCCCCTGGGGGGTCCCAGCTGCTGCGGTGGCACCCAGAGGAGGCTCCTGGTGTGGGAATGCTGCAGGCCCCATGGCTGGGTGTGGCACAGCGTGAGGGGATGCAGCTGGGGGACATGGAATGGGGACCCATCCTGGCTCCCTATGAGGTGATGTGAGGCAGGGCAGTGCCACCACGTCCCACAAAGCCACTCTCTATCCCCCAGCCCCACAGCACAGCTCCCTCCCATCCCTCCATGCCCCGGCGCTGCCATGGGCTGTGTCCAGGCACAGAGCAGCAATGCCCATGGAGGCAGCGATGCCCATGGAGGCACCCCAGGATTTGGGGGGGCTGCATCCCCCGGCTCCGGGGGGTCTTTGCTGGTGGGGAGCGGGGCCGGGGCTGCAGGCGGCCCAGCGGAGCCGAGCTGCGGTGATGTGGCCGGTATGTGTGTGGGCGGCAGGCAGGGTGGGGGAGAAGGAGGGAGAGGAAGCGGCAGAGGCAGCAGCTCCTTTGATAAGCAGCTTCCTGAACACTTTCAAACCCCGGTTTCAGACCGACAGACGCGCGGTGCCCGCGGCCCTGTGCCGGGACGGACGGAGCCCATGCCCCGGGGCAGCAGGTAGGCAGCCCCCAGCCCGTGGGCACGGCTGTGAGGGTCCCGCGATGCCATGCGGAGAGCGGAGCCCCACGGGCAGCACCAGGCCCTGGAGCATGTGCTCACCCACAGGCAGCACAGGTGCCCCGGGCAGGGATGCTGGCGGGGAGGTGGGATGCAGGGAGGTGGGATGTGGGAATGTGGGATGTGGGGATGTGGGATGCTCTCGGCGCAGGTGCCAGGAGCTGAGGTTTGTCCCAGGGTCTTTCTGAGTGTTATGAGCTCGGCTGGGGCATCTCCCAGATGTTTCCTGGGAGAGGGATGGCTGCTGGATCCCTGCCTGCTGATCCCAGCTGGGTGCCCACAACACTGAGGGTGGATGTGGGATCAGCCAGGATTGTCGCTGAGTGCCTCGGACCAAGTCCGGGTCGTGTTCCCAAACCACATGACCATGGCTATGATCCTCCTGTCCCAGCCCTGGCAGCCTGTGCCAGATCTCAGGTATCTCCCTGAGCCTCTGGGGTATCCAGGACCCTGTTCTGTGCCCACTGGGAGCTCTGACCCTCAGCATCCCCCACCCCATTGGGTCCATCTCCCTCAGAGGAAACTGATGAGGAGAAGGAGCTTTGCCACCCCAGGCTGCTGCTTGCATCATAGGGAGCTTTGCCCAGAGAAGAACCAGCATCACCCCCCTCTCCCTGCCAGGGGCTGCTGGTGGTGGAGCTCTGGCAGCCTCCTGCAGCCAGGCCACCCCACAGCCTCTTGCTCAAGCGCTCAGATAAAGCAGTTTCCTCTTGACGGTTGCTGAGGCCTGTGGGATGGAGGAGGCTGTCCCAGGGCCATTCCCTCCCTCAGCAGAGCAGCCATGTGCCTCTGATAAACAGGAACCAGGCAGGTTCCTCGCAATGCCCTCCACCACCCCTCATCCCTGGGGGGTTGCTGCCCTCCATGAGCTTCCAGCCCAGCCCATCCCACCCACAGATCCCAGCCCTCCCCTCTCCCATAGGGATGCTACAGCAGCGAGTGTGCCAGGAGCTCTCCCCGTGCCACCCCTGGATGCTGGAGCTCTGATACCAGGGCAAGTGAGGATCCAAAACATTTCCCTCACTTAGGGACAACCTCATGCTGGTCCAGCAAGGGGTTTACCAGCCTCACCGTGTGTTTTCCAGCTGCTTCTCCTCCGATGGCAACTCGATCCCTTGGGAGCTGAGGGCACTCCACTTCCACTCCCTGTGCTTCAGCTGGAGGGCTCCGTGGCTGCCGCAGCATGGTCCAAGCCTGCTCAGTGTGCTGCAGAGCTCCTAACGGCAGCCAGACGGCCCAGGTGGCCGGGGGAGACATGGACAAAGCAGACAAGCCCAGTCCCTCTGCAAAGAAGCACGTGCGGCTCCAGGAGAGGTGAGCATGGCCAGGCTGGGTGATGCCCACAGCCCAAATCCCAGAATGTGGTCCCCCAAAGTCCCCCCAAACACACACCAGAGGTGGTGGGGATCAGCCAGGGACCCTTTGCTTCGCAGGAGGGGCTCCAACGTGTCGCTGATGCTGGACATGAGCTCACTGGGGAGCGTGGAGCCCATCCAGCCTGTGTGCACGCCGCGGGACATCACGCTGCAGTTCCTGAGGACGTCCAGCCACGTGCTGAGGATGGAGGAGCTGCAGCAGCGCACCCAGAGCCTGACGCAGCTCCAGGAGGAGTTTTCGGTACAAGGGGATGTGGGTGCATGGGTGAAAGGAGCACTGCAAGTCCCATTTGCCCACTCCCTGCTCTCCTCTTGTGTCCATGGAAAGCCCCCTGTGTGCCAAGGTCTTCTCCCAGGGTGGGCTCTCCGTGAGGGTCCCACCCCACCAGGGTGCAGATGGGGCTCACCCCAGCAGCTGACACCTCTGGCGATGCTGCAAGGTCCCTGGGTCAGCATCTCCCTGCCTGTGGGGCAGCTGTGCCACAACAAGAGGACACAGGCACCAACAAAGGGGGGGTTCCTCAAAGCTTTTCCCCCCCTCTGCAGAAAATCCCACCCAACTTCGTCAGTCCGGAGGAGCTGGAGATCCCTGGACGTGCCTCCAAGGACAGATACAAAACCATCCTCCCCAGTACGTGCCTCTGCATCCCTTCATCTCACGTTGCCTCGTGTGCAGGGAAATGTGCGTGGGTGCGGGTGTGCTTTGGGTGTCCCTGGTGTCCCTGCTGCATTGGTTCTTCTGCCCACGCTGCAGGAGCTGGCAGCCACCGTGCAGGGGGGATGCCCAGCAGTTCCTGGGGAGCTCCTTGGGACATCACAGCCCAGCCTGGGTTGCTCCCTGCTGTTATGGGGCTTTGCATATCCCAAGGGTGGGGGTAAAAAGGCTGAGGACATTATTAGAGGAATTGTTTGGGTCCTCTTCAGGCACTGTGGGAGAGCTTTGGGGGTTAGCGCCTGGCAGGTCTGACCATGCCATGGAGGTAGGAGGGAGATGGTGGCTCTGAAAGATGTCTCAGGGTAATTCTCGCCATGTCTTGCAGATCCTGAGAGCCGAGTGTGTCTCAGGAGGACAGGGAGCCAGGAGGAAGACAGCTACATCAACGCCAACTACATCACGGTGAGCGTGCTGCCCGGTGTCCCATGGTGCTGCGGACTGGGGGGGTCGGAGCACCCAGAGCACCCACGTGAGGGGCCCAGGACCCAGGGGCACTGGGTTGGAACCACATCCTGCAGAGCAGCCACTGTGGCAGCATCTCTGCCCACAGCTCGGGCAGGAAGCCTCATAGTCTCAAGATGATTTGAACTTAGGGTTGTGCTTCTTGGGTGAGCAGAGCCCTCGCACACACTCTCTCTCAGATACTTCTTCAACCCCATGCAGTACTCTGTTGTCATGTGCAGGAAGCAAGCTGTGCCAACAGGGCATCCCAGCCTGCTACTGATACATCAGGAATTTCCTCTTCCCTCGGGAACTTTGTTTCAATTCCCGAAAAGAAAAAAGAGGAGACTGTGGCTTATCTCCAGCATCAGATGGGGTCCCCAGACAGATGTCCCCAGACCCAAGGCACTCGGTGTCATCACACCAATAACCTGGGGATGCATGGAAGGAGCTTGGGTGCACAGGGCTTGCTTCATGGGCTTGCTCCTGGTTTGCTGGAGTAGGAGGATAGAGGGGATGCCTGGCACTCCCTGACTGGGTCTATGAAAGGATTTTAGGGGCAGGTTCAGTAGGAAATAGGCAGTGTAGCTCAGGCTGTCACCTGCAGAGGACCAGCACCACTGGGGTGGCTGAGGTGCAGGCTCCCCTGGCACCCCAGGCTCCCCCAACCCTGAAGGACCGTGTGCTCGGCAGGGCTACGCAGGACGTCCCCGGGAGTACATTGCCACCCAGGGGCCCATGCTGAACACCGTGACCGACTTCTGGGAGATGGTGTGGCAGGAGGAGGCACCCCTCATCGTCATGATAACCAAGCTCCAGGAGCGCAAAGAGGTACCGCTGTCCCTGCCCTCGCCTGGGCACAGCACCCCAGCCTGGAGGAAAGGGTGAGGAGGGGAATAACAACAGCAGTGAGGTGGTGTGAGACCAAATGTGGGGCTGAGCACCCACTTGCTCTTTCTGCTTTGCTCTCAAAGGGCATCTCCTTGGAGGAGGAGAGTCCCTGGGCTGTGACTTTGGCCCCGTGCAGCAAAGGTTCTCCTCCATCACCTTCTCTTGCTCTGGGCATGCCAGATGGATAATAGGATAAGGAGAAACAGGGCACCCCTGGGAGCTCCCAACCGAGGATCCTGAAGGGGATAGGAGCCAGCAGCTGTGCTCTGTGTGGAGGCTGCACCACACCGTGCTGGGAGTGTTGCTCCATGTGCAAGGAGCATCAGCCTGCAGGAGCTTACCTGCTCTCTCTTGGCTGTATTTTTCCTCCCTTTGCTCCCTGGTTGCTGCAGCATCCCTCAGGGTGCCTTCCTGTGCCCTCCACTGGGGTCTTCCTGGACGTGGCAGGACATGGATAGATCCAGGCACAGCTCCTCAGGGGGTGAAAGCCATGTGGCAAGGCATGGGCAAAGGGTGCCTGTGGGGGCTGTGATCTGTCCTTCCTTAGCCTCCCCTCTCTATCACCCCACATCCACCTTCCCCACTCCCATACACCTCCCCAGGTGATGCTCCTTCCCAAGAGCACTGAGAAAAGCGCAGCCTAGACTTCCACTGGGTATCCTGAGCATCTCTGCAGCCACAATCCATGCCTTCTTCCTGCAGAAATGTGTCCACTACTGGCCTGAGAAGGAAGGCACCTACGGCCCCTTCACCATCCGAGTGCAGGGGGTGAGCGAGTGCGCAGAGTACGTGGTCCGGGATCTGTCCATCCAGGTGGGTCTGAGCCCCATAATGGGGCCAGCGGGAGGGGGTCAGCACCTAGCAAGGCCTCAACACCCCCAGGCTCTCCAGGGGAGGAGGGGTCTGCAAAGCTCTGTCTGCCCAGTAAGGTTAGCAGGGTGCAGGACTTGTGCAGGACCAGCACTGGGTGGGGGTATCAGCACGGGGAGATCTTTGCCATCAGCCCATTGCTCTTGGCACTGACACTGGGCTCTGGCCCGCTGCCTCTCTGTGGTCACACTGTGTTGGCTTTGTCTGAGCTGTGGGGACAGTGCTGGGACGTGTTGCAGCTGTTCCTGTCTGGGACACACTGCTGCTCCCATCTGGGGACTGAGGAGGGGTCCTGGACATAGCTGCAACTTGCCCCAGCTGAGCACTTGGACACCCAATAGTGTCCCTGGCTCCTGGGTCTCTCGCAGAGGCTCAGTGAGTTAAGAGGAGAGCAGACAAGATAGACACAGGCTGGGCACACAGGATGGGAACACCTTGATCTTTCCCTGCCTGATGAGTCTGTGCTCCCACATCCTTATTGCTCTTTTTTTCTGTGCTGGAAAAGCTGGAAGGTGAATGCCGCCACGTCAAACACATCCTCTTCCCCTCCTGGCCGGACCAGCAGACGCCTGAGTCAGCCAAGCCCCTGCTGCACTTAGTGTCCAAGGTGGAGGAGATACTGCAGGCTGCAGCCAGCCCAGGGCCCATCATTGTGCACTGCAGGTAAGTGCTCAGCCCTCACCCCTGTGCACCTCACCTTAGGGTCACCCTCACCCATGAGCCATTCCCAGAGCAGAGATCCCAGGGCACAAAGTCCCCTAGCAGATGTCCTCTAGCCCAGGATGGGAGCACAAAGTGGTTTTGTGCTTCCAGAGTGATTCCAGCATGGCAAAAACCCCTTGCCGTGGCAGAATGGGGTCAGCCTGGGTCTTGGTGTGCCTGGCTGTGAAAACTGGGACTGGAACCTCACATCCTTGTAGGAATAAATTGGGGCAGCACAGCACTCAGGGATCACACACAGCTTGGACAGCCCAAGGTCCAGGCAGAGGATGCTGTGGGTGCTCAGCCCAGCCATGTCCACCCCACAGCGCAGGCATCGGCCGGACGGGCTGCTTCATCGCCACCAGGATCGGGTGCCAGCAGCTGAAGGACAAGGGAGAGGTGGATATCTTGGGAATCGTGTGCCACCTCCGCATTGACAGGTCGGTGCTCGGGGCAGGTGTCCCTTGGGGGTACTGCTGGGGGCAGGAGGGATGTGGGAGGGTGTGGGGATGTGCATCCTGAGGAGGCGTGGAGATGATTTTTGATGGAAACTGGAAGAGTTTCTGAACGATGGAGATGTGGGGACAGCAAATGATTGCCCAGTGCTGGGATGGTTTTGCTGTCAAGGTTATTTTAGCTCTGGGAATCTGAGGACATGAAGGAGAGTGGCCCCAAACCTGGCAGCTGGTGTGATCCTTCCAGCTCAGCCACCAACCTCAGAAAAACACCCTTTTGCCACATGTCAAAGAGAAGTACCAGCAGGCTTAGTGCCGCATCTGCTGCCCATCATCAAACAGCCCAGCAATGCTCCTGCACTTGGGCACTCTGGGGAGCTCTGGGTGCATGCAGAAAGGGAGGGTGACACAGGAACGTCAGTGCCATGGGAGCAGGGCTTGGGGCTTTGGCAAGTGTCAGCCTTTCCCTTGCAGAGGCGGGATGATCCAGACCAGCGAGCAGTACCAGTTCCTCCATCACACACTAGCCCTGTACGCTGCTCAGCTGCCAGAGGCAGGGGGCCACTAGCAACGGGCTCCACCTCTCACCAGCCCTGCTCCGAACTCCCTGGGGATGCTTCCACCAAATCCACTCCTGCTGCACCCAGCCACGAACCTGGGCCTCCCCAGAGGCTGAGCAAACCCATGGGGATCATGGCTGCATGACCCCTGGGACAAGTGGAGTTTGGGGTTTGCACGAGGAATGCAGCAGGTGCTCGAAGTGCCTCTGCACGAGGCAGATTCCGCCCATGGGAAGAAGCTTTGGCTTTTTCCCTTGTTTTATCCTCAACCAGAAGAGCAAGCTGTGCAGAGGGACTGATGCTGGGCGAGCTCTGGGAGCACAGTCTGCCTTCTAGAAATAAACAGAGCCTCTCCCCAGGCTGTGCATCGTCTGTGGGCAGGGGCTGGCACGTGCAGGGCTTGCTCCCAACACGCTCCTCTCCTTGCTGAAGACACACCTCGAGGATTTAGCACCAAAGGTGCACTACTGGTTGCCTTCGTTACATGGCTTGCTTTCCTCTCTGCCTTCAGCCATCACCTCCCCACCAGCCTTACAGCAGGGGATACTCCCATGTGTGTCTGCACTTTTGCAAGCAACATGCTCTGAACTGCAACCCAAAACCGTGAGGGTGGGGTTTGGTGTTCTTGGTTTGTTGGGTTTTTGGTTTTTTTTGTTTTTTGGTTGGAATCAGAGCAAAATAATACACAGGTTTTGTTGTTTCTTTCTCACTGATAAATTTGGGGGGAGGGTGGAAGGAAGAGGAGGGAGAAGCGTTCTAGCACAAAGCATGGAGATGGAAATGCTGTGTAAAATATTTTAAAGCAAAGCAGCGTGGCCTTCAGCTGCCGGGCACCACACACCCTGCAGGGCACTGGGGATAAGAAGCAACTTCGGTGGCACTTCAGAGATGTCTCAGTGTGTGAAAACACCCAATATTCTGAAAATTATCATGTATTGTTGAGCCCTGGAAGACCTTCCTAGTCATTTTCATGTGCAAACTCTCCAATTGAGAGCTTTTCTTTGCCAGGGCACTTGCTATAGCACAACAAAGCTATGTTGAAGCATCCGCCCACTGTGAGGAGCAAATCCTTTCTGCCAAATGTCTCAGAGGGATTGAAGAGTGACCATGAGCAACCCTCAGACAACACAACAGAGCAAAGCACAGCAAGGCACGGCCTCTCCCCGTGCTCCCAGACAGCAGCAGTGCAGCTTTCCTCATGCTCCCAGCTGCATGAGGCACCCAGATATCCCAGAGCTGCCAGGGCAGGCGCAGCAGGAGCTGTGCTGAGGGTTTCCCAAGGCAGGAGCAGCACAGGGACTGGTGGCTGGGGGGATGTTGTCCCCCCTCTCGAATTTCCTATCAGTGTTGGGAGATTTGCCAGCTGAGCTCTCTGATGCAGATTAGAATCAGTTAAGCAGTTTTCCTGTCTTTCGATCTCAATTTCTAC
Organism: Penelope pileata; assembly: GCA_013396635.1. Classification (NCBI taxonomy): domain Eukaryota; kingdom Metazoa; phylum Chordata; class Aves; order Galliformes; family Cracidae; genus Penelope; species Penelope pileata. The sequence goes on from WBMW01000089.1 coordinate 391,505, forward strand.
CCCCTCTATCTGTTCAAGACACTTATCAGCCTTTGCCACGGCACTATCTGGGTATCTCTCCACCCTCCCTGTGTTTATTCCCCCAGCACTCCTCGGGGCTGTGCTGAGCTATTGCCTGCCTTGTTGCAAAATGCAATCCCAGGGCTCCTGCATGGTCAGGGGTGAAGTAAAGGTGTTCGGTCCGGTCTGGCTGTGCCAGGAGATGTCCTGGGAAACTCTGCTTTGCTCAGTCCATAAAGACTATGGGGTGCCCAGAATGCAAAGGAAAGGACTCACTCCAAAACCTCACGTGGCTCATGTTCCCCTGCGTGCTACCAAACCCCTGAGCTTGGCCAGAGCTTTCAGCAGGGCTGATTGCTCCTGTTCCTCATTCCTCTCCCTTAAAGAATGCACATGGGCCCAGCTGCCTTTTCCCTTCACGTGGCACTTCTTGCTTTGCTGGGGGTCAGGGAGCTGTGGTCTGAGGGCACAGAGCTGCAGATTCCCACAGAACACGTCCCCAACGTCCCTCTCAAGGTCCTTTCTCCATGTGCCTGTCCTTTTAGCCTGGGGTTTCCCAGGCTGGTAAGCCATTTCCTATCCCTGCGACAACTTATCCAGCTGGAGGCTGCCAGGGATGGGGGACAAAAATGTGGTGGCTGCGTAATGCACAGCACCATGGTGGCACATGCAGGCATTGTGGGTGGTGAGGAGCTCCAGGGTGCTCCAAATTCACTGCAGCTGATGGAGGGTGCACTGCATGGAGTCCCCATTGAGCACTGCATGTCCCTGCAGGCTGCAGCAGGGCTTCTCAGAAGAACAGGACATGAGGATAGGAAGTGCTAAAATCCAGCATTTTGTGCATTCAATAACTCTCCTCCCAGGTGAGCAATGTCACTGCAGACAAATCTCCCATCAGCATCCGTGTGGACGCCAACCAGTCCACGGCCAAGCCCCCACCCAGGAAGGAGAAATGTTGAGGCACACTGACACTTTAAGGGCAGCTCAGGGAGCTCACAGAGGCCCCCACGGTGAAGTGGTGGCACCCATAGAGGATGAGGTCCACCAGCAGCACCCACTCAGCACCAAAGGGACAGGCTGACCTGGTGGCTGGGAGCATTGGAGATGAGAAAAGGCTGCAAGAAAAGGGCCTTTTTTCTCACTTGCTCATGTCTCTCTCCTGGTATGGACTCACCCAGGTCCCACTCTGCTCTGAGCCCTGGGTTTTGCTTGAACCCTGCTTTGACGGAGTTTCTCTGGCAGGGACTGCAGCACAACACGTGCTATCAGGAGGCAATCTGCTAACAGCACCAGTGCTGCAGGCATTTGGGGTGGGAAGTCCCAAACTGGTGTAGGGACATTCCCTGGGCTGAAATCTGGCTGACATCTGTTAAAAAACATCTTCAGGCAGAAATTGCACACGAGAATGGGGAGACACTGAATTTTGTGCTGGTATGAGGAGGAGCTACATGGGAGTGATTACAGAAAGCGGCGAGGTTGCTGCTCCCCTAGGGCCTCCCTTGGAGAGCGTGGGGATCTTCAGCCGTCTGCAGCATCTCTGAAAACAAAATGGTTTCTGTCTCTGAAAAAGAAGGCAGCTTCCCAGCGACTTAAAGCACATGATGGAAACTGCTTCCCACCCCTGATTGTCACAGGCTCCGAGATACCCTCTGCGAGGCAGAGCCAATGGCAGCTCAGTTCTTCTTTTCTGAGCATGCACATCTCAGGCAGCAGCGAGAGCTGCTCTCATCTCGTGGGAGCATGAGCAGCCTCCTCTGCACGTGGGCTCTCCCCAGCTGCTGAAATAAAGGCTCTGCCTGCTCTCCCTGCTGCACAAGAGTTAAAATGCCACAAGCACAGGGCACACGGCTTGGCTCAGTGACCGTGTCTGGGGCTTTTTGGCTGATGAGCAGGTGGGTTTGGTCTGGAACCCTTAGAAAAAGGATTGCAATATCAATTCACCACATCCCTGAAATTCATCTGGGCAGCTGCTGCTCTTCTTTTTTGAAAATGTTGATGAGCTTTCACCCAAACTATGCCTTTCCCTCTGCAATGCATTTGGGGCTAGGGCTGAAATCTGGAGGCGGGGGAAGCTTTCACCCTTCAGGAGTGGTTCAGACCCAGCCTGGTGGAGCTGAACCCCGCTGGCATCATGCAGCCAGCCCAGCACTCAGCAGCCATGCAGAAGGCAAAGCAGAGCAAAGCTCCATCAGCACGAGCTCCTGGAGCAGAGCAGCAGCTGGGCATCCCCTGGCAACACAGCAGAGCTGAAGAGGGGGCTTCCAGGCTGCAGGGCCTGGCCTGAGCTCTGGCATTGCAGCAGGCTGTGTAAATGTCTTTATAAAAAAGATTCCTTGAGGAAGTTGTGCCTTGGATTTCACCCTCAGCATGTTTGTGGATGACACCAAGCTGAGTGGTGCAGCTGATAGGGCAGGAGGAAGGGATGGCACCAAATGTGGGCCCATATGAACAAGGTTCAGCACACCCAAGTGTAAGGTGTTGGGTCGGGGCAATCCCAGCTATGGGTACAGCCTGGAGAACTTGAGAGCAGCGTTGCCAAGAAGGACCTGGGGGTCCTGGTGGAGAAAAGCTGCAGGAGGCAGCAGTGTGTGCTGCAGCCTGGAATGCCAGTGGTGCCCTGGGCTGCACCAACAGAGGGGAGCAGTGGGGCAGGAGGGGGCTGTCCCCTCTGCTCTGCCCCTGAGGCCCCACCCGCAGCGCTGCGCCCAGCCCTGTGCCCCAGCCCCAGGGGGATGCGGGGTGGGGGAGCGGGGCCGGGGGAGGCACGGGGATGGGCAGAGGCTGCAGCACGGCTGTGTGGGGACCGCTGAGAGCTGGGGGTGTGCGGCCTGGGGCGGGAGCGGGAGGTTCGGGGAGAGCTCGCTGCGGCCTTCAGTGCTGGAGGGGAGCATATGAACAGCAGGGAGAGCAGCTTCTTACACAGGTNGAGGAAGGGATGGCACCAAATGTGGGCCCATATGAACAAGGTTCAGCACACCCAAGTGTAAGGTGTTGGGTCGGGGCAATCCCAGCTATGGGTACAGCCTGGAGAACTTGAGAGCAGCGTTGCCAAGAAGGACCTGGGGGTCCTGGTGGAGAAAAGCTGCAGGAGGCAGCAGTGTGTGCTGCAGCCTGGAATGCCAGTGGTGCCCTGGGCTGCACCAACAGAGGGGAGCAGTGGGGCAGGAGGGGGCTGTCCCCTCTGCTCTGCCCCTGAGGCCCCACCCGCAGCGCTGCGCCCAGCCCTGTGCCCCAGCCCCAGGGGGATGCGGGGTGGGGGAGCGGGGCCGGGG
>WBMW01000089.1:407413-431355 GCA_013396635.1 Penelope pileata
TAAGAGATATTTTGGCGCGAAGTGGACCTCTGTTGGGAAATGATTCTTGTAACTGTACAATTTTTTTGCCTCCTAATAATAATAAATTAACAATTTTGCGTTGGTGGGTGTGGTTGCAGTCGTCCCTTCCTCTCTGCCGCTGTCCCCCCTCCCTGCTAGGGCTGTGCCTGTACCTTGGGGACACGTCCCAGATCCCTGTCCCAGCGCTCACCCTGCAGCACGTGGTGGCTCCATCTGGGTCACAGCCACTCGGGACCTGCTGGCACCAGGCTGATGGCTCCCGGTGCCTCTTTGCTTGTGAAGATGGGCTCCAAGCCCCCCAGCCATGGCCATCGCTGCTTCCAGCCCCTCCTTTCCCCTGCACCACGCTCGGGGACTCTCATGGGACAGTGGTGCTGCTTTTGGAGCAGGCTTGCTGGGGGATTCCTGCTGTCTGTGCCAGCTCTTTCCTGGGGGCTGTGGTTATTGCTGGGATTATGCACCTGGGATTGTGCTTCATGCTCTCAGCACCCTGCCTGGCACCCTGGGCATTGGGGATGTGCGCTGCCTGCAGCCCCCAGCCCTGCACCACCCGCAGCCCCTGGCTGTGCACTGCCTGCAGCCCCCCGGCCACGCAGCCCCCACCTTCCCAGCTCCCAGCCTGGCTCCCTCCTCCCTGTGCCCCCGCAGCAACAAGGCAGCCATTGTTCGCCCTTGGCCGGGGCTCAGGACGGAGCGGCACGGAGCGAGCGCATGAGAGCAGCCACCTCGCCCTTCCTCCCACCACCCCAGCCGGTGCTGGGGGGCCATCCCCAGGGAGCTGTGCCCCAACCAGGACCCCGCTGGTCCCCCAGGCAGCCTGCAGGCAGCTGGGCATGTGCCCCAGGAGCCACGAGACGCTCCCACATCCCCATGGTCACAGCATCGTCAGCACCGGTCTGTCAGAGGAAAAGGAAAAAAAAAAAAAAACAAAAAACCCAGGTTTTGTGCTCTGGGAAGAAAACTGGGGCTTTTGTTTCCCTGGCAACAGGGCTGAGAAAGCAAAGCTCGGTGGGTGCCGCCGCACAAAGCCCGCAGTGAGCCCCTCGCATTCACCCGCCCGTAGCAACCATCTCCCTCGCCCCGGCATCCCGCGGGCTGGGGCGGCTGCCAGCCCTGCACACAAGGAGCTTTCACAGCTCGGGGCCGGGGGCAGCACGGGGGGGCCGGCACGGCCAGCCTGCCCTCACTGCTCCCAGCAGCCTGCAGGGGTGGAGGAGCCTCGGGGAGGGGTGGGTGTGGGGTTTTGGGAAAGCTCCATGGCTTGACGTTGGTGTCTTGGAGGGTTTTGTGCCCCTGATGGGCGAGGTGGACAGAGTGCCAGGAGCTCTGCATGGGGCTGTTTGGATGAGATGTGATCCTGCACGGTGCTTTGCGGGGTGTGGGAGCCCAGTGCTGGCCTTTATGGGACCAGTTCATGCCCTGCAAACCACGGAGTGCTTGGGAGGAGCTCAGCCAGGGGCTGCCTTGGCACCAGCTCAGCAGCACCCCAAAGGAACCCATCACCTTTAGGTGCTGCCTGGCCCAGTGCAGCTTCTTTCCTAACCCCTATGGGCCCCCCACACCCCTACACTGCCCATCCCCACCCAGAGCCCCAATCTAGGAGAGGAGCACGGGGCCATCCCAGCCCCGGGTGCCATCTCCCCATGGTCCACATGGGCCGCGTGCTCTATTCGCTGCTTTATTGAGCTCGTACAGGGACCTGGTCGCTGGGACCTTCTCCTACTGCGGAGGGGGCTGGCAGGAGGGGAGGGGATGGGACGAGGGCAGTTTGTATTTGCTAAATGTCCTCTGCAAACCCTCCTTAATAGCTGATGGGACCTTCCTTGCGCAACTCCATCACCGGAGCAGCATCCCCCTGCGCCTGGCCAGGCAGCCAGGACGGGAGGGAGCCGATGTCCTTTGGGCAGAGGCAAGAAGGCCATCGATGTAGCCACGGGGATGGGAAGCCCCTCGCCCAACGTGGGGTTTGAAGCCCATGGTGCAGCCCATGAGCTGTCTCTCCTGCTCGCTCCACGTCCAGACACGGGGCACTACCGGCAAAAACAACGTTTGGTTTCGGGAGGAGGTGGTGACTGCTCTCTACGGCTCCCAGCTGGCACTTAGCAAGGTGTGCCCAGGGCCAGGAGGGGCGGAGGGGACTCCCGGGGCTTGTCGAAGAAGATGGAGGAGGACATCTCCGTTTTGAGCTTGCTGTCGGCGCTGCCCTCGCTGGAGGCGGCGTCGGGGCCGCAGCCCTCGCAGCAGCAGCAGCAGCAGTCCATGAAGGCCTGGCCCAGCGGTCTGCAGAGGCACAGGAGCAGGACGGGCGTCACCGAGCACTTGAAGAACAGAAAGAACTGGTTGATGAGGTTGAGCAGGTCCAAGGTCTGCTTGGACATGTCGGGGGACATGTAGGCCACCACGATGTTGCAGACGTTCTCGGGGGTGGTGCAGAGCCCGTAGATGACGGTCAGCCCGATGATGGTGCAGTTCAAGTGGCCCTCGCACTGGCTGTGCTTGGTCCCCCGGCACTCCGCCTTCTTCTCGGTGCCGCGGATCCGGCGGGTCACCAGCTGGCAGCTGACGGTGAAGAGGATGGGCAAGCAGAAGTAGCAGCCGAAGTACCACCACATCCGAGCGTTCTGGTAGGTGAGCACCAAGGAGTAGACGGACTCGGGCAGGTTGGACGAAGGCTTCATGGTGCAGTACTCCGTCACCACGCCGGACACGGGCGAGGTGTCCTGAGCCAGCTGCCACAGCAGGATCTCCGGCACCGACAGCGTCATGGAGCCCACCCAGATGACGGCCAGCTTGGCGATGATGGACTGGCACTGCTCGATGGGCCGCGTGCTGGGCTGCGGGCTGGTGGCTGCGTGGAACCTGTCGATGCCCAGGGCGCAGAGGCTGAAGGTGGTGACCCCCAGGGATGACACCTGGCAAGGGGGAGGCAGAACAGGTGGGGACATCAGGGGCATGGCATGACCGTGGCGTTGGCCAACCCCAGCCACCCAACAGCCCGAGACCTTTCCTCCAAGGATTGATGGGGGGCACATCCCAGGTTTGGAGCCGTTTCCCTGCGGCTTGTGAAATGACACTGGATAAAAGTGTCCCTTGACCCATGTGTACCTTGAGCTGTGTGTCCCTGTTCTGCACCAGGCTTTGCTGGATGTCAATCTGTCCCTCCAGCCAGGCTAGGAATAGCAGCATTGTCCCTCAGGCTCTTCCTCCATGTTGGATGTTTTGGGAGAGGAAAAGCATGGACTGTCGCTCCCATCAAAGCCTTCCCCGGGCCCTGGCTGCCCGGGCTGGCTCGTCCCTGCCCTGCTCCGCAGCTCTACTGCCTGCTTCCCAGGCAGCCCAATAGACTGAAGCCACTGTCATCACAAACCAGCTCGGGGCAATTTCCGCTGCATTGAGAATGGCAGGAAAAACATCCCCCTGTGCCAAAGGGAAGAGGCCAGAGGAGGGCTGCCCCGGTGCTGGGGGTCACAATCAGCATTCATTGGTCAGCCCCGGGGCCGCAGCATCGCCCGCGCCAACCCCGCAGCCCTCGGCCAGGACCACGGCCATCACGTGCTGCTGCCCCACGGCCTCACAAAGCCACCAAACGTCCCCTGTGCCGAGGGATGTCCCCAGCACTCAGGAAGTATCCTGATGCGGGGGCAGCAGGCAGCAACCTGACAAAGGGTTTTGCAATAAACCGACCTGGCGTCCCTGCTGAGCCCTGTGCCGTGGCTCTGGGTTGGCCCCAGCAGTGCTATGGGCACAGCGGCTCTGCCAAACACCCAGCGTCACCTTCCTGTCTCACTGCAGCACCACGGCCCTAAGCCCAGCATTGCCACCCCATACCCATCCCCACCACCCAGTGATGCTGCTCAGATCCCAGCACCTCTGCCCTGCACCAGCTCTCCCTTACCCCTCTGCTGTCCCCCAGGCTCTCCTCTCTCCTGGCCCTTGGGACCATCCATCCCTGTGGCCATGCCATGCCCGTCCTTCAGCAGCCCCAATGTCTCAGCATCCCTCCTGCCTTTTTGGAGGACCCTGATGCTGCTGGGTCACTGAACCTGGAGGTGCCACCCCCAGGAGTCCCCCCCATGGGCACAACCACCTGGGCCACCCAGGTTCAGGTCACAGCAGCCCCTCCTCAAGAAGGGGTCTGCTTTGGGGCCATCCCCCTTTCCTCTCCATTCCCACCTGGTGCTGATCCTGCCTGGGCAAACGCCCATCCCTATTCCTGCCCCTCTCTGAGTCCTGCCGCTGCCTGAGGCATCCCTGGGGGTTTGGGGAGGGGTTGTGGTGGGACATGTGCCACTGAGTGAACCTGGAGCTTGGGACATGGCTTAGTGTGCACTTGGAAGTGTTAGGTTGATGGTCGGACCCAATCTTAACCTAAACAACTCTATGATCCCATTCCATGATTCCACATCTTAGGGCCATTTTTTTTCACCTGCAGTGACCGAGCTCCCGGCAGCACTGAGCTCTCCCTGTCTGAGTGCTCTCTGCACCCCCAGCCCCGGGGCACTCCGAGCAGCCACCAGGCCTGGCAGTGGGGACAGGGCCCATGCAGGGATGGGGAATGGCCATGCCATGGGCGTCAGTGGGGGCAGTGGTGCCTGGCACTTGGAGGGTTTAAACCCAAACTGGCCTGTCAGTTTTTGGTGCAAGAGCAGAACCTTGCAGAACCATCTGGGAAGCCCTTCCTCATGCTGCCTGCCCCCATAACCACTGTCCTGAAACCTTTTCTGTGGGTCCCCAGGTGGCCAGCCCTTTGTCTGTGGGACTTGGGAACAAGCAGAGATCTCTACTTCCCAGCCCTAACCCCAGCTCGCCAGTGAACATGGGGAATGTCCCCCTGCTCCTCGCAGAGCCCCGTGGTGGGGTCTCCGGGCACACAGTCCCTATGCTGGACCCCAGGCAGCGATGGTGTCCCCAAAACGATGGGGCAGAGAGGAGCCCCGTGCAGCCCCTTACCTCCATGAAGGGCACGATGCGGCACGAGAGGTCCCCCAGCAGCCTCTTCTTGGTGATCTCGTTGAAGATGACCACAGGCAGGCAGAAGAAGAGGATGAGGAAGTCCCAGAAAGCCAGGCTGGCCAGGATGGAGTTCCAGGCGCTCTTCATGTAGTAGTTGTGCCACACGATGCACATCACCGAGAGGTTCCCGATGATGCCCACGGCGAAGACGATGAGGGACAGGAACATGACGGCGTAGGCACTGTAGGAGTTCTCCGTCACCGGGTACAGGGGGTTCTGGATCTGCAGCCGCTTGTCGGACGCCGTGGTCAGGTTGGCGCGGGGCTCAGCCCCCTGCCCATCCGTGGGGACCCCCGGCTGCTGCTCGGAGGGGTCCGTGCTGGACGGCCCCATGGCCCTGGTGGGATGCAGGCTGGCGGCGTTGATGGGCCGCGGGAACTCCGCCCGCACCCCCGGCCCGTAGTGCTGCACCGATTTGGAGTCCTCCACCGTCCCACGGCGCGACCGCTCCTTCGGCACCCGGAGCTCTGTGTTATCCTGGGAAATCACAGGCTGAGTCCTACCTCCACCTGCAGCCTGGGTTGGGTGAGAGCTGCCTTCCGTGGGCTGCTCGGCCGTGCCCTGCATCGCCGCAGCCCCCAGCAGTGCCAGCAGCAGGAGGATGAGTGCGGGGGGCGAAGGCATGGTCCCCTGCTCACCCTCTGCCGGGAGATGTGGATGGAGAGGAGCAGCCCCGAGCGCGGGGACCCCGGGGCTGCGGGGAGCGAGGAGGCGTCCGGGGGAGCAGCCGCTGTGTCCGGCTCCGGCCGCTGCTCTGGGCTCTCCGGAGCGCTCTGGGCAGGATAAAGGAGCAGCGGAGCCGGGCCCTCTGCTGGTCACCCGCCCGCTCCCGGGATGCTGCCAAGCGCTGCGGAGCCGGAGCCTGGGCTGGGCAGGTCAGCAACCCCGTCACCCCATAGCCCCCCAGCATCACATAGCTCCCCTGTAATCCCATAGCCCCCCCGCATCCTCATCACCCTAAACCCTTTCAGCATCCTCGTTACCCCCCAAATCCTCCAACATTGCCGTCATTCCATAGCCCCCATCATCCCCATAGCCCCCTTAACCCCATAGCCCTTTCAGCATCCCCATCACCCCATAGACCCCCATCACCCCATAGACCCCAGCATCTCCATCACCCCATAGCCCCCCAGCATCCCCATCACCCCGTAGCCCCCCAGCATCTCCCCATGGGTCCCTGGGCACCCTGATGTGGTGGGTCACAGCCATGCCCGTGGCAGGGGGGGGTTGGAACCAAGTGTTCTTTCAGGCTCCTTCCAACCCCAGCCATTCTGTGATTCCATGACTCCGATTTTAGGACTCCATGACGCTGTGTCTCCGTGGTTCTATGATATAATGGTTCCATATGATCCTACGAACCCAGCATGAGGACACCCATGGCAGTGGGGACAGGCTGCAGAGCTCCCACACAGCTGGGCTTTGAGCAGGGCTGGGGGTCCCTGATCCCCTATTGCCACCTCTCCCCGTTCCCATCACCTCCAACGTCACGGGCTGTTTGGCTCTGGGAGCACTCATCCTTCCTCCTCCTCCCTCGGGGTGCAGTGTCCCCTTTGTCCCACGGAAGCAGCTTGGCTGCTGTTGGATCACCCCAAAGGCTTTTTGGGAAAGCCGACCTCTCTCTAGCTTCCAGCTTGCAGGTTTGCTCGGTGCCATTTCCACGAGTTAATGGGTTCTGACCATCGATACACTGCAGGAGACAGCGAGGGGCAGAGGTCTCCCATCCCTGGATATCTCCGAAAGGGAAAGGAGCGTCTTGGCTCCTGCTGGCTTCTACGGGAGCAGACAGTGGCAATGCCCTGGGAGCAACGGGTGCTCAGGGATGGGCTCCTTGGGGCGATTCCTGGCCTGATGCTGCCCGAGCCACCTGTGAAGGAGGAGAATGGCTCAGCGATGCCTGAGCACCGGGCAGGGCTGCTGCAGGTGCAGGGTGCTCTGCTGCAGGGACACATCAGTGGGGGGTCCATGCAAGATCAGGGCTCAGACCCCAGCGTTTGGGACTGCTCTGCCCTCAGTCCTGTAAAACAGATCTAAAATGAGGCTGGTGTCCTCATTAACGGAGAACAAACCCCAAAAAGGTGAGAGCTCTGAAGGAGGAGAACCAGACCCGATTTGCACAGCGCTCAGAGGAGGGGATGCACCCTGGACACCAAGCACTGCAATCAGAGATCCCAGAGGATGGGTGGCACCGGGGGTTGCACTCAGTGACCCTGAGCCTGGCTCCCTCTGCAAGGACCCGGCAGGAGCTGGGGCATTGAGGACTGAGCCCTCCCCATGCCCGCGGCTGCTCGGAGGAGGGAGCCCTCGCCGCGCTCCCAGCACGGTGCTGGCAGCTGGCACCCTCCCGCCCGGTGTTTTTCTGCACGGAGCTATTTTTAGTTTCATTTCACGGCGGTTGCACAACGCTGGGTGTGTCATGGAACCGCCTGAAGACAGCGGCGGAGTTCACTGGGGCAAGGTGACACCGGGTGGCATGGCGGTGACCTCGGGCTCTGCTGCCCACGCAACTCCCAGCCAGCGGCAGCTCCCGGCTGTCCCCACACCGGGATTGGGCAGCAGCCCCGGACACTGTTTGGGAACTGCACGTTTGTCTTCCCCAGCCCAAATTTGCAGACGGCTGCGGCTGTTTCTGGGGAGATGGGCGTGCATGGGCTCCTGGGAGCTGCTGCATCATCAGAGCATCAAGTGGGAGCCAGGAGAGCTTTCTTCCCAACTCCTCCAGATATTTCACTCAACCCTCAGAGCATTGGGCAGAGCTGCATGAAGACCACATTGCACGTCCCCACCTTGGGCCAACAGGGACAGCATCCCACGGTAACAAGCCCTGAGTGGCCATACAGGAAAGGAGCAAAAGTCAGAAGCGTTTCTGAGCCTGCACTGTGCACAGCAAAGGTCTTCCCCATCTCCTGGGCTCCTTAAAGCTGTTGCTTTGTAACAAGAGATCTTTGTCACAGCCAAAAGCAGATGCGATGCTGCTCAGTGACCGCTCCATGTCCCATCCCCTGCGTCCCTGCAGCCACCGGGGCTTTGCGGATGGACTCCAGTGATGTGGGACATTTGTAGGGCACCATTCACTGCTGTTGGGATTTATGGGGTGAGAGACCTGTGTGCAGTTTGCTCTCATCCACGCACAGAGGCACGGATGGGACTGAGGGAGCTGATGGGATGCTGATGGGTGCTGGGATGGATGGGGCTTTGGGGTCCCCCAGGGGATGCAGGGCTCTGCACATGGGGTGAGGGGGTGGTAGCCACGATGCTGAGCTCTGTTTGCAGGGCCTGGGCTGAACCCAGGGACACCTGCACGGTGACAGCCCACACGTCCCCTCTTGCTGGTGGCTGAGACCGAAACACTCAGTGCCAGGAGAACCATCGCTGCTTTCTGTGTGCTCCAAGCGTCGCTGCCTCCAGCACAGCACAGCGGGGGCTCGGGCACGCCTGTTTGCCCAGTGCCTGCACAGCAACCTGCTCGGTTCTTGGGAAAGTGGGGAGAGGGCAGGGAAGGGACACGGTAAAAACGAAGAAAAGGCAGCCCTCAGCTCAGCCCTGAGTGCAGGGCTCCAGGGCGAGGACCACAATGCTGCTGGCAGCCCAGGTCTCCTGCACCCCCTCTGCCCTTCCTGCTGCGGGCTGAGCCCAGCGCTGTGTCCCCAGTTCGGTCCCTGTGTGCTGAGCCCATGTGTCCCCGCGTCCTGGTGGCACTGAGCCTGCACGCTGCTGTCTGTTGCAGTGTTGGTCCCCATCCCCTGCTCCCACATCTCCTCTCTCTCTCATCCCACCATAGGAGCAAGCCCGTGCCCACGCAGCACCACGGGGCTGCAGTTCTCCTCCTCCCATGAGCACCATTGACCACGGGCACCATCCCCAGCAGGAGCTTTGCAGCAAAGCACAAATGCTCAGCCCCGGTTTGCAATGGGGAAACCAAGGGGATGAGGGGGGATGTTCCCTGAGCTGCTGCAGGACACGGGCTGGGGGCTGCCTGGGCATTGGGGCCCTCCTGTTTGCAGCAGAGCAGTCACTGGGTGTGCAGGGGAGAGGCTGCAAAGCCCACGGTGAGTTCAGCCTGGGGTAAAGACAATATTTGCCAATGCAATAAAACGAGCAATGTCCTGGAAGCAGCGTGAGGCTGTTTGGAGAGGCGCCGAGCACGGCCCCTTTGTCTGAGCCCATTTGGTGCTTTGCTCACAGATTCCCTCTGGAGGCTTTGAGGATTCACCAATGCAAAATGCAATTGGGACCAGAATTGCTGATGAGCTCCGTGTAGAAAACAGGCCGTCTTCAAATCCCCCACCTTCTTTTTTGGGGGAAATGTGGCACCTGGTCCCTCCATCTGCCTCAGTTCTGTCCCTACCAGTGACTGCCCTGCTCTCCCTCCCTTGGGTCCCCTGCCGTGTCCCCTGCACAGCTGTGACACTGCATTGGGAGCTTCAGAGCTATACAAACATTTGAGGGCCAATTGCAGCATCCCCCCCCGAGCCCTCGGGGACACCCCTGGTTTATCCGCCATCCTACAAGAGATGGGTCACCCTTCTTTCCTAATGTGACTTTCTGGGGGTGCTCACAGCCTGGGCTGCTCTCAGCCCGTCCTGCAGCCAAAGCCCACCTGGGTGCAGAGCACAGCCAAAGGTCTTTTCCAGCCTACGTGATGCTGTGAAACCATTCTGTGACCTCTGCTCACTGTGAGCACCACAGCCTGCTGTCTGGGGGCCGGCAGGGGTCTGGTGGCACCGGCCCCATGGGGCACAGAGGGACCCAGAGCTGTGCCAGTGGCCCTGGTGCACACAGGGACCTGGCAGTGAGCAGCTATGGGGGACCACAGGTTCCCATGACACAGATGTGCCACCCAGAGATCCCCACCCTAAATCCAGTCTCGGTCTCCTGAGCTGATCCCACATTTCCCTTCGAGGCAGATGGCTGCTGGCAGCCTGGCCAGGTGCTGCCCCTTCTGCACACACATTGGCCATCCTCAGTGACAGCCACCACCACGCAGTGCAGAGATGGTGCCACCACGCATCCCTCCCCACCCAGGGGTCCCCACCTGGGATCCTTGCCCTGGGGTCCCTGTCCTGGGCCATGCTATGCAGGGCAGGGTGGTTTGCAGCTTGCTCTGCACCAGCACTGCGAGGGGTCTGGACCCCCTCCAGCTGCCCCCAGCCCCATGGAGCAGCGGGGCTGTCCCCATCCCACCAGTGGGGAGCGCAGTGCAGTGGTGACACCCAGCAGCTGCCACTGTCACCCCACCCTGGGTGGGGACGAAGGTCACCCTGCAGAAAGTTCGGCCGCTTGCTGACGGAAAAATGGGGAAATTCCCTGCTCAGCATGCATGCAAATGAGGGCTGGGGCTGGAGACCCTGTGCCCAAGAAGCCCCCTGTCCCCCAAGGGTCACAGCAAGACCCCAGGTACCGTGGGTGTCCCCTGTGTTCTCATCTTTGTTTGGAAAATTGGGGGAGATTGCACCCAGACCCCAGGAGACAGCCACCATCTGTGCTGTGCTGTGCAGAATCGCTGGGCAGCGCCATGCTGGGGCTGTGCTAATGCCAACGGGAGGGATAGGACCCTGCCTGGGTCCTGGATGGGCACAGGATGGGTACGGAGGATTTGCTCAGCATTGACCCACATGGGTCAGCCCACGATGGGGTTTCTCAACGCTGCAGAAAGCAGCAGCTCACAAACTGTTCTCCCCGAGATTCAGGTCAGGGCCTCCAGCTCTACACCCAAGCGGCAGCTCTGAGTCACCAGTGACACTGCCACATCCCCAGTATCTGCCAGGCGTGGTGGCACAGCGGGTGACGTGAGCCCCTGGGCGGGGATGTACGGAGCTGAGAGCCCTGGCCCTGCTCCCTCCCAGCACTCGTGACTCAGGGTGGGGGATATCTTGCTGCTGCTCACACCTTCGGGCTCTTGCTGAGGATTTAACAGCCTGGCTGATTGCTGTCCCGGGTCTGCCAGGATTTGGGTCAAATCTGCCAGGATTTGGGTCATTGTCTCCTGGGAGAAGCTGTTTAACTCAGTGCTTCTGGGGCTGGTGGCTGAGACAGATTCCTCTCCTCTCTGTCCCCATCCCCTGCAGCAAGGCACATGGCCATGGGCACGCTCTGCTGCATCCTGGCTGTCGTGCTGGGAGCTCCCCAGCCTGCTCCATGCACTGGGATGCACAAACCTGGACAGAGCCATGCCTGGAGCATCCCTGGGAGCAGGAGGGAGCTGGGCCCCGAGGTGGGGACCCCAGAGTGGGGATGCACCAAATGCAGTAATGGCATTTCCTTCCTGTGTCCCTAGGACAGGCTTTGGTTCCTGCTGTCTGTTGGGACGGATACAGGCAAAGATGTTCAGGGTGAAGGACATCGTGCCACAGGCATGTCACCTCGCATGCCACAGGCATGTCACCCGTGCTGGTGGCACCCATGATGCTGTTCCACTGACCACCAGGCTGCAATCACCCCAGCACGAGAGGACGAAGGCTGGGCTGTGAGCTGGAGAGCAGAGCTCCAGGGCTGCTCACAGTCCCAGGGCTCTCCTGAGCTTCTGGGGGACCTTCATGCTTGGGGTGGATGGTGCCAGGTCCTACAGGGGTGTAAGAATGCTGTTGTCCTTATCCTGGGCACACAGCTGGGCATAATCATGGGCTCAGCAGGTCCTGCCCAGCCTGGAGGGCTTCTCTGTCCCTGCTGGGTCATGCAGAAATGAAAGCACCTCTGCAGGAGCAAACCTGGGGCTGCCAGCAGGCAGCAAACGCAGATGGGGAAGAGAGAAATTGGGATGTGAATGGTGACACCCCATGAGCATCACCTGTGGAAAGCACTGCTTGACCTGTGGGGTGCTGAGCAAAGAAGGGATGGGGAAGCATAGCGCAGAGCTGCTGCTGCTCCACATCCCTGGGCTCCTGCCTGCTCCTGGCCGTGGGCTCAGAGATGCCATGGGATGAGGGCACATCTGGGGCTCTCAGTGCTCCCTACAGGCTGGCAGATAAACTGCCAGGGGTGAGTGCTTGAGCTAGTGCCAGGCTGCCAGGGAGGTGGCAATGCTGTCAGCCTAATGGCAATGCTGCCAGGGAGGTGACAGTGCTGCCGGGGAGGTGACAATGCTGCCAGTGAGGTGGCAAGGCTTCCAAGGAGGTGACAACATTTCCAGGGAGGTGACGATGCTGCCAGGCAGGTGACAAAGTTTCCAGGGAGGTGGCAGTGCTTCCAGGCCAGTGACAATGCTGCCGGGGAGGTGGCACTGCTGCCAGGCAGTGCAAGGACACTTCTGCCAGCGGAGGGTGGTGCAAACTGCTCAGACACTGATTGTGGGGGTGCCCTTTCCACTTATGTGTGGTGTAAATGTCTTCAGAGGGACAGGACAGCAGGAGATCAGACCAGCACAGCACCCAGGGGTGCAGCACCCAAAGGTGCAGCACTCGGAGGGTCCATGCAGCATCCCTTCATAGACCTTTCATAGAGCAGTTGGGTTGGAAGGGCCCTTAAAGGTCATAAAACCATTGAACAGTTGGGTTGGAAGGGACCTCAAAGATCCCAGAACCATAGAATGGTTGGGTTGGAGGGGACCTCAAAGCTCATCCATTTCCAACCCCTGCCATGGGCATGGACACCTTTCAGCAGATCAGGCTGCTCCAAGCCCCTCCAACCTGGCCCTGAGCACCTCCAGGGATGGGGCACCCTCAGCTCTCTGGGGAACTGCAAGGGCAGTGCCTGGGCATATAGGGGAATATTCTCCTCCTCCTCCCTAGAGCCAGGAGCCCTGCATGGTCCTCTCCTGCAGCCCAAGGTGACACCACGCTGATCAGTGTCCCAGCATCACCGCACTGGGAGGCACTGAGCCCCCCCACTGCTGGGCAGGCGTAGGTGGTGCCGTGACTCAGTGCACAGGAATGCAGCTGGGATGGGGCGAGGGGAAGGACAACAGCGTGCCACCACGATGCCAGGGGACCCCGGGGCCTTTTGGGGACCTCTTTCCCTGTGGGGTGACATGGGCATGGGTCACCCTATGGGTACACACACATTTGTGCAGCCCTTTCCCTGCTGCCCTCAGCTCCGTGCACATAGGATGGCACCGCAGGAGATGCCCTGGGTGAGCCCATCCCATCGTGGGCACAGCAGAGCTGGGCTGCTTGGCACCGAGCACACATCTGCTGTTTGTCCTAGAGGAGTATTATAGCAGAAGGATTTAAAAAAAAGAGGTATAGGAGCTCCCTGGGAGTAAAGTGATATCTTTGATGAAGTTATAACCGTGTCCAAACAAAGCCAAGAGCGAAAATCTGGGCAAGTGAAATGTAAAACCACAGCGAGGAGAGCCAACAGTTCCTTTGTTTTGCGGAACACCTTGCTAAAGGCGTAAAAATGAGCAAGCAAATGAACATTCAAACATATTTTAAGTACACAAAAGGGGGCAAACAGTGCAGGGCAACAGGAGTTTGCACGGACGAGCTGGGAAGGCAGCGAGTGCCTCGCGCTGCTGCTGCCTGTGCAGGAGCGTGGGGTGATGCTGCCGGCCCCGAGGGATGCAGGAAGGTGGGATGGTGCTGAAGGGTCAGCGCTCAGCACACGGCCGATAACTCCAAAGAGAGCAGCTCAGGGAGACGTGTGCGTGTGCACGGAGCTACGTGAGCCATGAGCAGGGAGCATCCCCACGGCCCAGACACGCAGGGAAGGGGGACAGGAGCTGCCTCGGAACCGTTTCCCTTCCTTCGCTCCGTGCCTCTGCCCACCCGCGTGCTTTCTGCCCGGCTGCAGCCGCTCCCTGCCATTCTTCTCCCCAGAACAACGCTCACCGCTCCCGGGGCCGCAGCCGGGAGCCGCTTCCTCCCCGCGCTGCGCTCCGTTCCCAGGCTCTGGGGCTCGCCCCGAGGCCGCGGAGCGGAACGGGGCACGGAACGGGGCACGGAACGGGCGCTCAGAGCCAGCAGTGCCCGGGGGGGTGCGGGACAGCCCGCGGTGTCACCGCGGTTCCCCGAGGATTTCTTTGCTCACGACCCAGGGGAAGGCGCTGCCCCACCGGGAGCCCCGCGCTGCCCTGTGCCGGGGCCATCGGACCCCATGGGCGCTGTCCCCATGGGGCGGGGATGGGGTCACGGTGCGCCCACATCGCCGAGCACCGCCCCACGCTCTCAGCGCTGAACCTGGATCCGAGTCCTCACCAATCAGCTTTCGGGAGAGACCGAGGCAGCCAATCAGAGCGCAGATTTCAGCAGTCGTCCCCCTCAGGTGGGATGGAAGCAGCCAATCAGAGCGCCGCGCGGCCACACCTGCGGGAGCGCCCGCCGCGTTCTGATTGGCTGCGGGGCTCGACCTTTCTGCTGCTGGAAAAGGTGATGTCAGAGCTGCTGGGATGGAAATAATCGGCTTTCAGTGCAGAGGGGCATCTGAGCATCCCCTGCCCGCTGCGGGTGAGGGACATCACGGGGTGTCACACGTCACCTGTCCCCAGGGACCCGCGAGGCTGAGGCTGGAGGCAGCCCTGGGGTCTGCAGGACCCCACAGATGTCCTTTGTGGCCACTGAGCCCCTCTGTGTGTCCCCAGGGCCTGGGCTGCGGAGTCACGGGCAGAGCAGTCTCCAAGGAGACAGCTCCATCTCATTCCTGGTTGCCATGGAAACTGGCTCTTTCCTTGTGCCTGCTCCATCCCTCACCATTAGGGATAGAATAAATGAAATCAAACTTCATTTTGGCCCTGGAGCTGCTGGAGGGCCAGGCACACCCTGGGTCCTTGCACCAAACGAGGGGAGTGGGTTAACGAGGACCCAGAGAGGAGAAGATGCTGCGATCCCTCTGAGCCCCCTCTGCTCCCATCCACCCACCCATGCACGTGCGGGTGCTGCAGGGCGGTGGCAGTCACCCATCCCATCATCACCTGTCACGTTGTCACCTGTCACATCGTCACTTATCACATCATCATCACCCTGCCCAGCATCCCAGGGGAGGGGCTGCAGGTGGGGGAAATCACGAGTGGGAAAACAGGAGCAGCAAAGGAGCTGCGTCACCACCTTACAGGCACCAATGGCCCTGGATGTGTCCCCCTGTCCCCAGAGACCTGGGATTTACACCCTACAGCAGCCAAAGCCCCGCCAGCCCCCCTGCAGGGCACCGCACCCGGAGGGGCAGGGCAGGATGTGCCCCCGGGGCTGCAGCTCGGAGCAGCCGTGCCCAGGGCAGCGCACACCCTGCAGGCAGATCTTCCCGGCACGGGGTGGGTGCAGACGTTTCCCTTTCACCTGCCCTGCCCTGCCCGGCGTTCCCGCTGCAGGGAAGGGGTGAATGCACGGGCAGCGGTGTGGCAGCCCGTGCAGGTGCCAGCAGCAGTGCCAGCGTTGGCACTGGGCACGGAGCAGCACGCATTGCCCAGCGTGCAGCTCTGCCAGGCTGGGAACAGCACGCAGCACCCACTGCCAGCCTGAGCCTCGCCTGGTGGCCAGCAATAAATATCCCAGGGACAATGTGGTGACATGATGGAGAGCTGCCAGCAGAGAGCCCAGCGGGGTGTGGGCACGTTTTGCTCAGCCAGGAGCTGAGGTTTAAGGTTCCCAGCTGGAAATCGGTCATTTGGGCACTGTGACAGCGTCCTCGTGGTGGCATCACTGCTGTGCCCAACGCGCAGTGCAGCGGGGATTGATGTGACCCTGCCACAATGGCATGAGACCCCCAGTGTGGGCCCTAAGACCCCTTTCCTGGGGTCCCCACATGCTCCTGGTGTCAGTGGGCTGCTGGTGGCCGACCCTCACTGATCCCTGGCAGTGCTGCACCACCAAAGCTGAGCTCACCCCATGCAGAACCCCACGGGCACTGCCCGTCCCAGCCCACTGCAGGGCGAAGTGTTGGAACTTTCTGCCTCTGACCAGCATTTCCCATCTCAAAATCCACAAAATGTTGAAACGAAAAAAAATCTAAACTTAGGTCTGTTGTCCTTGGCTTCCCTCCGGGGAAATTTTTCAGAACGACGCATTTTGCTCCAAAAAATCCTCCGTCAAAAGGGAAATTTCCATCCCTCTCTGCGCCCTGCCCACCTGGGACACAGACAGCAAACGGTGTCAGGAAAGCGGGGGAATTTCGGCCTCCCTGGGATGACATCCACACTGCGACGTGCCACCACCTCCCGGGGCTGGGGCTGAATTTCAGCACATTTTGGCTGCACTGGGAGCATGAATCGTGACCTCGGCGTGGGCATCACGTGCAGGACGGAGGCTCCCAGCCTGCAGCCAGAGCCCGGGGTGGGGACACGGCCCCTCCTCTGCCTGCCCGAGCCTGGCGAGCAGGTTTGGGGCTGGGGCTGGGCTCCTGCATCCTGGTAAACACATTGCGAAAGGCTGGGTTTGGTGCAGCCCGACCTCACCCCCTCCCCAACCCATTGCAGCTGAGTCACCGGCCGCGTGCTCCGCGCTGCTGCTCCTATCGCTGTCCCTGCTTGGCCAGCTGCCCTCTGCTCTGTGCGTGATGGTTCCTTGGCTCCTGCAGCATGGGGGGGTCCTGGTGCTGCTTGCAGGTGGGAGTGAGTCCCTGCAGTGCCTCAGTTTCCCCACCTCTGGTTGCAAAGCCTGCAAGAGGGTGGGCACACGGGGCATCCTCTGCAGGGCTGAGCACATCATGTGCTGTACACACAAAACCATGGCATCCTGGAGAGGTCCCGAGACCCCATGAAGGGTCACAGCAGTTTGCTCCCCCCAAAAACCCCAGGGTGGGCACTTGGGGCATCCACTGGGGCCACCCACCCAAGGTGGAGAAAGTGTCCCTTGTCAAAGCACAGAGTCAGGCAGGGCTGGTGCTGGGAAACCCCAATCTGCGCCTTCCACTGCCCCCAAAGCCCATTGTGCCAAGGCCACACGAGAGGACTTCAGCTCCGAAGGGGTACAGCTGCCTGGCATGGAAACAAGGCACCGTGGCAGCATGCCAGGATGGTGCTGCCACCTAGGTAGAGCAATGTGACATCAGGACATGGGGCACTGGGCACTGAGATGGCTGCAGGCACTCAGAGTGGTCCCCAAAGCTGTTGAAGCCTGGACTGCTCTGCTGCACACCCCTGGGCAGGAGGGGACACAGGGGCTGGTGGGGACGTGGCTGCCACCTCCTCGGGGGAGCGCAGAGCTGCTCTGGGCACAGTGCGCAGAGCCATGGAGCGATCCTGGCTCAGCCCCACAGCCCCAAAGCCGTGTTGCCTTCCATTCCTGGTTTGCTTGCCGGGGGATGCACAGCATGGATCACGGCACGTGGCCATGCCATGCACACACTGATGCGCATCAGCCCGGGTGCTTTCAGCCACCACTTTCCCCAGTGCAGGGCTATGATGGTGAGCAGCCACGGCAAGCATGAACCGTGCTGCCTGGAGTGGAAGGGGGCACCCATCAGCTTGGGAACCCTCTGCAGGTTGTGCGCTCGGTGCTGGGAGATGCCCTGGAGCAGTTCCTGCAGCAGCCACAAGATCTCCACCAGGTCTCAGCACCAGGCTGTGGTTTCCTTAACCTCCTCTCACTTCAGGACCTGGCAATACAAGAACTGCAGCAACATCTGGAGAGATGGAAACAGCAAAGGTGCCTGACCCCACTGCCCTCCGGGTGTGCTGAGCATCCTGCCCAGCTTTCCCTGTGCTCCATGCCCCCAGGACCCATCATGGGGTGTGGGGCAGCGCTTCGTCACCCACTTACACCTCCCCTGGAGCCAGCTCAGCTCCCAGGGACCAGTGCCAGCCTTGCCACCTGGGCACCACTCACCATGAGTCACCCGCAAAGTAACCTCCAGCCAGAGGCTGCCGGTGGCACGGAGCTGTGCCAGGCTGGCACATGGCACAGCGTGGAGCAGCCACCACCTGGCACAGCCTCCTGGGCTGCAGGGACCTGCTGCCAACACGAGCCCTGGCCAGCAGTCCCTCCTGGGATCCATCTGTGCAGGAAACAGCCACAGATCTCCTGGCACTCCTGCTGGGCTCCATCCCTAAGGGGCAGCAGCACAGTGTGCACCCAGCGCTGCCCATACCTAATGCTCACCTTTAGCATCCTCCACAGGCACCTGCACGTCCTCATGCCATGCCTCCAGTTTGGACTGCCCTTTTTTTTTCTCTGGATTGTTTGGTGGGGCTTCAGAACAGCACCGCTTGTGCCACCCCCAGCACCAGAGCAGCCACGGTCCTGGTGGCACTGCTCGGGCTGTCCGTGCGTTCCTCCATGCATCGAATGCTCTGATGGAGCCCTGGGGCTCTGGAAGCACTGAGGGTGGGTGGAGCATGACCTGGGAGATGGAAGAGAGCTCATGGACTTCTTGCAAGCAGAACAGTGCAGAAGGAGCCGCATCTCCTGGGCAGACATCAGCTGATCATGCATCCATCTCTGCAGAGAGCACACACCTGTGAGCAGCTGGGGACCCCCTGCATGCAGACCCCACCCTTAGGGCTGTGCACACACAGCCACACGTGTGCTGACACACGGTCCCCGTGGGATCACCATGGCCTGAGCATGGTGCGGGCTGGGAGCCCCCGGGATGCAGAGCATCCCTGTGCAGCACAGGCACAAGGTGCTGCAGACACAGCTGCAAACAGGGACCTGGGGGAGCTGTCACCATCCCAGAGACGTGCCAGGAGCCAGCCTCGTGCCCCCAGCACTGGTTGGGGGAGGCAAAGAGCTGCTGCCAAGCACCCACCTCCTGTGGGACCCTTCACGCACTTCTGCTCTGCTGGGGGGGGCTGCAAGCAAAGTGAGAGTGAGCAGCACATGGGCAGCGATTTGCACTGCACGTGTTGCTCTCTGGGTTGCTGGTGGAGCAAAGCACTCCCAGCGAGGATACACACAGAGGTGACAAAGCACAAATTTTGGCACTGCGTGCAATCTTGGCTCCTCACCCACGTCGATGCTGGTGGTGCCAGGATGCTGGGGGTGCTGGGGCTGGAGCAGGAGGCTGGGGACAGGGAGGCATTGCTGCAGGAGAGCAAGAAAGGGTTAGCCCTGCTGGTGATGCCTGCCTGCAGGTATGTGAGCTATGTGCCAGCACAAGCACAGCAGCTCGGCAGGGGAGAGACCCGCCTGGAGATCGCTCTGCAGGAGGATGGAGGGCGAAGGGAGCAGCAGCCAGGCTGCAGGGGGTGCGCCCAGACCCTCCCCACCAGCTCTGGGGGGTGATGCTGCCTGCTGGCCCCCATGCATGCTCTGCTCCTGGGGAATTTCCCTGGCAAATAAGCCCCTGCCCCGCTCCACCACCCCGCAGAGGGATTTGCTTTGCAAAATAAGGTGACATCCAGCACGAGGAGAGGGCAGCAAACACACCCAGAAACCGCCCGCTGGGACACTACTGGCTCTGTGCACGTTATCTGCAGGGCCGTCACCACGACCGCGATCTCCACGGCAGCTGCTGCCATGGGATCTGTGTTTGGGCTTCTGCACGCCCCATCCCACCGCCAACCCAGCCAACACGGGCACGAGGCAGCTGGTGTGACACTGCTGGGGTGTGACACCGTTGGGGTGTGACGCTGTTGGGGTGTGACACTGTTGGGGTATGGCACCGTTGGGGTATGGCACCGTTGAGGTGTGACACTATTGGGGTGTGGCCCTGGAGCTGCTGGAGATGGTGACCATTGCTCCTGGGGGTAGTGCCCCTTGCACACGAGATGCGTGGCTCCAGCACAGTGTATGGGAATGATGGTCACAGCCCCAAGGCTGCCCTAGATTTGTCCCAAATAAGTGCATCGTGGCCCCAGAGACACCGTGTTCCCCAGGGACCCAGAGCTCCTCCAGTCCAAACCTGGCCCTGCACCCCAGCAACAGCCATCACCTTGCCCTGGTGCCCGTGCTTGCTGCTGGGGAGCACCATGTTGCTCTGGTAAAGGCAAAGCACAGCCTCCAGCAGCCCCATGCCACGCTGGGACCCATGGAACAGTGCAGGGAAAGCACTGCCTCGGCAGGAACCTGTGGGGTGAGGGAGAGGGGACGAAGGTGTCCTTGCAGCTTCCTGGGCTGAGGGAGGCTGTGGGGCCAGGAGAGGCTCCAAGAGGGACCCCAGAGCTGAGCAGTGGGGCTGCGGGGGATGCAGGCGGGGATGCTGGGGATGGGTGAGGTCTCCCCGGGGCTATACTCCTCCTCTGTCACAGATCTACTGCGGGGTTTGAAGCAGGAGGGGATGTTTAAATCAGGAGGGGAGCCAGGGCTCGGGGCTCATCCTGTGCATGGCAGCCCCTTGTTTGCCCCATCCCCAGCTCTGAAGATGCTGCTGTTTTTTCAGACTCTGTTTTTTCCATTCCAGTGTTCTCTCCTAGAGCTCCACATCGGGGAAATTTGGCCTCCTGGCACCAAATGCATCATCCCATTTCCCACTGGGCACGTGGTGAGGACGCTGAGCTAGCCATGGTGGAGCCAACCCCACCAAGGGCTCCCCGTGTGCCACCCCTTTATGGCACATAAAGCACTCATTGTTCCCCATGGAAGGGCTCACCCAGCCGGGCTGGAGGCACAGAGCAGCTCTGTCAGCACAGCTCTGGGGTTTCAAAGGCTGAGATCAAAGTGTGCTGGCTCTGCCCAGAGACACCTGGCACAAAGGCACCTCCCCATTGTCCCCATTTCACTCGTGGGGCCACAGGGCTGCAGACAAAGGGATTGGGCTGTTGGGGATGGGGATGTCCCCTGTCCCTGCAATGGGGTTCAGTGTGACCCCAGTCCCCGCGGTGGCACCTTCCCTGTCCCCGTGCCCTCTGCAGAAACCTGAAATCCCTCCTGGCAGCAGCTCCCCAGCACTTATCTCCTGGACTTCAGACCCAGCCATCCCTATCTGCAGCCACACCTTGTGTGGGCAGCTATCAGCCTGTGAATGCCGTATTTCTCCGTCTGCTCCAAGTTGGCAGCGGTGGCCCTGGAAATGCCAACGCTCTGATGCAACCCCGGGGCCACATCGCTGCCGGACGAATCTGTGCGGCTCCTGGCACGGCCGGGAGCACCGGGCTGCTGCCCGTGGATGGGGAGGTGGTTTGGGATCCCTCTCTGAGGAGTGTAAACGGTTTCCAAAGAGACCAGAGCCCGCAGCACACGTGTGATGAGCGTGGTGTGTTCTCAGCGGGTCGGGCTTGGCGCTGTCAGGAGGAAAGTCGTGATGCTCGGCCCTGGGGTGCATGCAGAGATGGTTTATATCAGCTTTCAGGACCCTATGGCCGGAGCACAGCCAGGTCCTGGGTGGGAGTGGGGTCAGTCCTGCAAGTCCCCGAGCAGCGGAGTGGGACGTGTGACCCCACTGCCATGTCCCCTGCAAGGCTCATCCATCCCCGGGCAGCACCAGGGCGATGCTTCAGCCCTTCCCATCCCTCTGCTTCCCCAGCAGCAGCCAGAGGGACCCCGGGGCAGGAGGAGCCTCACTGTGCCAGGAGCCGTGATGTGTCCCATGTCCCCACCACTCGGGGTCCAGGAATGCCACACTCTGAGCTGAGCTCACTCATCTTGGGCTGTTGGGGACTCCAGAACCCCCAAAACTCTGCAGTGAGTGGCTGCAGGGCCGCAGCGGCCTCTGTTTGCCCTCATTTGTGCTCCTCCCAGCACAGCCGTGTTTGCCTTCTCATGGCACCCGGCGCTGAGCAAACAGAGCGTGGGGAGGGACGAGCAGCTGCCAGGGAGGGCCACCACCACCCGCGTCCCTGCTGCCACCCCCCCGTGCTGTGCAATAAAACCATGGATCCAGTCCGAGCCGGGGCTGCTGCAGGGAATGAGAGAGGGATCTCTTGCAGGGGATCCGTTGCACCCTGCGATGTCATCCCCTGTGGCACGGGGGGGACAGAGAATTTATCATGGGAACGCACGGTGACACAGCAGGGAGGGGGGGCACCCTGGGTCTGCAGCGATGTGGCCATGAGTCCTGGGTATGTCCCCTTCCTGACCGTGCCATCCTCGTCCCAGGGCGGTGGCAATGCTCTGGGTGGTGCTTTTTGCTTTTATTGCCCCACTGATGGCTGCTGGGCAGGGATGACACCGGGGGACCTCACCAGCACCCTGCGCCCAGGGATGGGCTCATTGTGCTGCTCCCAGGAAAGTGCATCCATCCCATGGATGGGTTGGTTGGGCTGATTTCCCCAACTCCATAGGGATGCCTGTGAAGGTGATGGCTGAGAACAAAGCCCAGCGTGGGCTGGGCTCAGCGCGGGTGAGCTCAGGGCAGTGCAGCTGTACTGGTTGCTGCTGGCAGGGTGTCTCCTCCAGCAGGAACGGGACGGGTGATGTGCTCACCGACGTCACTCCTGAACTGGTTTAAGGCAAACTGGAGGGCAGGCAGAGCTCTATCTTTTGCTCTGTCTTTTGCTGGATGTTTGCTGGTCCAACAGCCCCAGGGGATGACCCACATGGATGCGTGGACTCCGCAGCTGCACGCAGGAGGGGTCTGATGGGCACTGCTGGTGATTGGCTTCACCTGGAGACCAGCTTAAACTTTACCCACCCCTGCTGAGCTTTGAGCCTTGCCAAGCTCATAAACCCCCATGGCATGCTGTTGGAAGACCACCAGCCAGGGCTCCCACCAACAGGTTGTGCATAGGGGTCCTGTTCCCCCTAGCACGTGTTCCACTTCTGTCCCCACAAAGTGCACGGACACTGCTGCTGGCAGCCAGGTTGCACAGGTTGGCAGTGGAACCTGAGAGCAGAGAGGGCAGAAAGTGTGGGTGGGCGCTGGGTTCCCGGTTGTGGCTGCAGCATGTCTTAGAATCATAGAATCACAGAATGGTTGGGTTGGAAGGGATCCCAAAGCCCGCCCAGCCCCACCCCTGCCATGGGCTGGGTACCCCCAGCTCAGCTGCCCAGGGCCCATCCAGCCTGGAACCACCTCCAGGGATGGGGCAGACACAACTCTGAACAGTGCCAGGGCTTCACCATCCTCTGAGTGAAGGATTTCCTAACACCCAACATAAATCTCCCCTTTTTCAGTTTCAGAAATTGGCAGGGTGCCACCTGGCCTCATGATCCCGTGTTCTGACCTGAGAAGACCGCACACCGTTGCCCAACTGGAAAACACGCAGTAGTATCAGCGTGGGTGATCTCCTACAAAATTATCCGAGTGTCCTTAAAGCTACAGAATTTAACACTGGATCCAATTGCAATAATTTGGGTTTTTAAAAGGTCGGATCAAGGGCAGGCGGGTGCACACCTTGCTCTCAGACGAGCTGCTAGCATCCACCTCCATAAACAAATAAACACAGGAGCCTGGCACTGCTGCTCCCAGCACTACAAAGGGGCCACTGTCTGCACCGGGCTCCTCCCATGCTGCCAATGGGGATGGCCATGCACTGCTCCCCAGGGCCCAATGGGGCAGAAACCCCCATTTTCTGGGTGCAGGTGGGGAAATTCCACCTCCACGGCTGAGCCTTCTCCTTGGGGAGCCCGATGACACAGTGAGGAGGTGGCCAGGACAAGGTCACGCTATGAGTCAGTGGCACTGGGCTGGGACACAGCTGGCAACACCGCGGCACGTGGGGCTGCTGCGGCTGGAGGGCTGGGCAGGGAGAGATGGGGGCTGAGGGGTGCAGGGCTGCTGCACTCCGTGATGCTGGGCTGCTAAAGGAGGGGGAGAGGGATGGGATGGGATGGNCAGTGGCACTGGGCTGGGACACAGCTGGCAACACCGCGGCACGTGGGGCTGCTGCGGCTGGAGGGCTGGGCAGGGAGAGATGGGGGCTGAGGGGTGCAGGGCTGCTGCACTCCGTGATGCTGGGCTGCTAAAGGAGGGGGAGAGGGATGGGATGGGATGGGATGGGATGGGNGGAATTGATGGGGATGGAATGGAATGGAATGTAATGGAATGGAATGGAATGGAATGGAATGGAATGGAATGGAATGCAATAGTAGAGTAGAACAGAGTAGTTCAGGTGGAGGCGGCCAACAAAGACCATCAAGCCCAACTACCTGAACACTTCACGAGAGTTAAAGTATATTACTTTTTGCATGGGCAGATAGTGATAGAACAAGGGGAAATGGTTT
>WBMW01000089.1:433094-446179 GCA_013396635.1 Penelope pileata
ATGGAATGGAATGGAATGGAATGGAATGGAATGCAATAGTAGAGTAGAACAGAGTAGTTCAGGTGGAGGCGGCCAACAAAGACCATCAAGCCCAACTACCTGAACACTTCACGAGAGTTAAAGTATATTACTTTTTGCATGGGCAGATAGTGATAGAACAAGGGGAAATGGTTTAAAACTAAAACAGGAGAGATTTAGGTGAGATATTAGGGGAAAACTCTTTATTCAGACAGTGGAGATGGGGAGGGGGGGATTGTCACCCAGCCCATGGCAGGGAGGGGGCTGGGGGGACTGGGGGGTCCCTTCCAACCCCACCATTCTATGGTTCTATCATTATTGTGAGCATTACCCAAATGCCTCTTGAGCACCAACAGGAGCACACAAGCAGTGCTGGGGACCCAGGGCCTTCAAGACCCCCACTGTGCACCCAGGGCTGAGTCGAGCAGAACCTGTCCTCCCCCTGCAGCCCCAGCACAGCTGTGGGCTCTTGGCTCCCCCCTCCCCCCCGCCGGTGCCTCTCTCCCGGGGTGACCTGGATGCGGGCGGTGCTGGCAGAGCCCACGCCTGCCTTGATGCAGTTCATGACCCCGCGACTGTTTGCAAAATGAATGTCTGGGCGGTGCCGCACCCCGCGCTGACATGACGTCCTCGCTCAGCTCCGTGCCCTGGGCCCCTGCCCGTGGGTACCCGCGTGTGTACACACACGCACAGCACCAGCACTGCTCCAATTGCACCGCCAGCAATGGGGGGGCTGCAGGGGGTCCCTGTGCTCCCCAGGAGCAGGGCAGCAGGGCAGTGTCAGCACGAGGGAGGTTTGCTGGCAGAGCACCCCTGCAGCATGCCCCAACCCTCTGTGCTCGGCTCTGGTTCCCTGCTGGTGCCCTGTGAGCTGTCTGCATGGGGACAGCTCTCTGCACGGTGCTGCACGGTGCTGTGTCCCCAGGGTGCTGGGGTCTGGGGTCAGCCCTGGGCTTGCACAGGCTCACGGGAGTGTGGGGAGAGCTCTTTTGGCTGCAGATAGAGATCACAGGAGGAGAAGTGCATGCAGGGCTTGTTTCATACAGACATATTTCAGCTGGAAAAGAGAAAGTTTCCAACCACCAGAGCAGGATGCTGCAAGATTCCCAGGCTGGAGCAGGGACCAATGCAGCACTAAGGCAACACCCTTAAGGCAACATCTGCAAGAGGGGACCCTTGGAGCCCCTGCAGCCCCTGGGGCAATGTCAATGCAGCCCCTGGGGTCTCTGCTGGCCCCCCACCCAGGCTGGGGATGCAGCCCTTGGCTCATGGCAGGGCAACATCAGCAGATCCTGGGAGCATCCTCACCCCTTGGAGAACTTCTCATTCCCCAGGTTGATGCTCTGGATACTGCTGTGGGGCCACATCTTCCCTGCAGAGACCACATGGCAGCAGCTTTCCCACCCTGACCCCATGGATCAGTTCTAAGAGCCTCTCCAACACCTAAGCCACCAGGTCAGGGGACACAGGGGACACTGGTAACTGGGATGCTCCCTCCTGTTTCCCTTGTACTTTTCCTTTTCAGTTTGCTGGTACCCATGGGTGGATGCTTGGGGCCACACTGCATAGAGCTGGATCCCTCCATGCACCCCAGGGGGAACTTTGGGGTTCACAGGGGTCTGGCACCTCGAGATGGCCCAATTTGGTGATGAGGTGACAAAGCAGAGCCTGGGGAGGCCAGGACGGGCTGTGGAAATGCCCTGCTCCATGCAGGGATATTGACCCCATCAGTTCTCTGCTGGGAGGGTGGTGGTGAGGGATGCACCTGGGCCCCTCCCCAGCACTGCAGCTGTTTCTCTCCAGATCAGGTCCCCAGATGTGACCCAGAGGTGACCCGTCCTGACCCCAACCTGCTTTTTCTGGCCTGCGATGCTAATTACACCCTGCAGACTGCTCAGCCTCGGGGCCACACCTCGTGGGTGGGGGCAGCACCTTGCTCCCCCTCCCCCTCCCCATGGATGCAGAGCACAGCCCCAGGGTCCTGACCCCCCCCCTCCCCTGGGCTGCCCATGGGGGGCACATGGCTGAGCACCCCCTGCCCTGCTCTGCACCCTGACCCCCCCAGCTCCCTGTGCTCGCCCTGGGCTATGCAGCCCTCAGATAACCTGTTCCCTCTCCTGCCTCGTGACAAAGCTCCTGGCACGCAGCGGGGAGGGCGAGCACAGCACCGTGAGCTCAGCGTCACCACGGGGACAGCACGGGACAGTCCTGGGACACGGGAGCAGCATCCCCTTCCTCCTGCCCCTCCCCATCATGCTGGGTGCCTCTTTCCTTGGGATAAACTGCCATTTGCTCTGCTGCTTGAGGATGGATTAAGTTAGGGAGTGCTGTAGGATGTACACCCAGACACCCAAATTGCTGCTGAGGACGCTGAGCTGCCCTCCCACCCCCCCACCAGCACTCCAGCACGGGGCCCAGCCACTGCCATCCGCTTTGAACCCTGCCCAGTGCCGGTGCCTCGTGGGGAAGCTGCTCGCTGCCTCCATCCACGAGTCCCACCACCCCAGCAGCCCCGTGTGCCATAGGTCCCACACCTGCATGTGCTGTGCAGTGTGAAACTCTGTGTGTTCGTGCGTGCACCCATACGACGCTGCATGCACCTGCTGAGCATCTGTGCTTGCAGTTTAGCAGCACAGCACGCTGTGCACACATCTGCATGTGTGTGTGCAAGCGCACCTGTAGCTGTGTGCGTGCTCCTGGGTAACGCCTGCACCCTGCTTCCCCCAGGTGTCCCCTCGGGGCAGTGACTCGCAGCCTTGGGGTGACACCTGGGGCTGTGCTCCCCATGCCCAGGGCGCTGAGCAGTGCCTGGCAGGGCAGGGGCAGGGCACAGTGCTGGCTCCTGCCCCCACCCCTGCTCTACCTGTCGGGCAGGTGGGGCTGGCTGCCTGCCACGCTGCCACCGTCACTGCTGGGAAGGGAGGATGTGAGAGGGACGGTCTCAGCGCCTTCAGGCAAAGGCAGAGGGCACGGAGCGACCCTTGGGCTCTCCGCTCCCTTGGGGCTGAGGCAGCTGCTGGGAACTGGGGTTGATTTGGGAAGGGCTCTGGGGACAATGTGGAGCCTCGGGGTGTACAGAGGTGGAGGGGCTGCAGCCCACAGACATCTCCTCCCCTGCTCCTTAAGGGACCCCAAAAGTGAGGCACATCCCAGGACTGTCCCAGGCCTGTGGAATGAGCGGGGTCTCCTATGGGAAATCCTCCTGCCCTTGAGTGCTGCTGCCCTGTTGGGCTGGGGGGGATGGGGGTCCCTGCCCACCAGCAGGCTCAGGACCACTTTCTGTCCGTCCCAGTGCACCCCATGCCCACTCTGACCACAGCACCCCAGAAAGGCACCTGTGGGTGCCAGGCTGAGCAAGGTCCTGTGCCCACTGGACAGGTATAGAGAGGAAAGCTGGGACACTCAGCCATCCTGGCACCTGGAAGATGGTGCAGATCTCATGACTTCACCCTTCTGCTGTGCTTGGAGCCACACTCCCTGCTGGAGGCACAGAGACGGTGGGTACAGTGCTGCAGGAAGATCTCAGCGAGGCAGTGCTGCAGGCTCTCATCCTGCAATGAGCCCCCAGATCCCACCCCACCAACAAGCTCAGCTGTCCCCAGGCTCTGGTCGGTGCCACCCCTGTGCTTGGCACTGTCTCAGGGCCCCGTGTGCCATGGTGGCTCCCACGAAGCGTGCTCTGAAACTCAGCTCCTTTTAGAAAGGCCCGGAGCAACGAGATCCCGTGTGGGACCCACCCTGTGCAAGAAAGCAGGCTCAGGCCTGGGCTTGCTCGCCTGCGGTCCCAAAGGCAAAACCTGGAGCAGCGCCCACGCTGCGGAGATGCCACCAGAGTTGCCATCGCGTTAATGCCATGCTGGTGGCAGTGGGAGTTGGTGGCAGTGGGAGTGGGTCTGTGGCACAAGAAGCCACCGAGGCCACCCGAGCGTGGCAGGAGGTGTGGGACATTGTGTCCTGGTGTGTGCTGAGGCAGCAGAGACCCTATGGACCGAAGTCCCCTTGGTGATGAAAGCACTTCCAAGGGGACATCACCAAAGGCTCCGTGTTGGGATGGGCAGGACAGGACCCCAAGGCTCATCTCAGCCATGAGCTTCCTCCCCAGCTCTGGAGGCCGAGGGAGCTCTGCCACCTCCACCCCAGCCAACCTTTGCCCCAGGGCTCTGGAGCAGATGACGCAGAGCGTGTCTCGGGCTCGGCGGGGTGTGCCAGCAGCACAGGGCACCGCCAGCCCCGTCCCTGCCGCAGCCACACCGGGCAGACGGAAAGTTCTGATGTTCATCGCCCGTCACGGGATCCATCGCTCAGGCTGGTGGCCATGGGGCACGCCTGCGCTCTCTGGGGCTGTACTTTTCCAGGAGGTTTGGAAGAGGAAAATCCCATCCGCTATCTCATTACACATCTTCCATCTCTGCTCACCAACTCCTTGGCCCCAGACACAGAGGGGTGACGCTCCTTTCCATCATCCCGATCTCCTGCCCCACTGCAGGCCACAGTGGCTGTGTGGTGGTTTGCATCCTTGGGGGTCCCTTCCAACTGGGGATGTTCTGTGACTCCAAGTGTCCCTGTCCCTGTGTGCTTGGGGTCCCTGGTCCGTGGGGACCATGGCAGGACCCAGGGCTTTAGGGACCACACATCCTGAGAATGTGGCAGAGGTTGCTTTGGCACCATCTGCTCAGCAGTGAGCAGAGAGGAGAGTCATAGAAGATTCATAGAATCACCAGGGTTGGAAAACACCTTCAAGATCATCAAGTCCAACCATCAGCCACTGAATTCCATCACTAAATCATGTCCCTTAGCGCCAAGTGTCTCATTGTCCTAATTTTGTGCTAGCGATGGCCTTCACACAACTCAAAAACAAAATCACAGCAGCAATTTTGCTCATTCCATATAAATGAAGAAGATGGATCACGCTGGTGCTAAACCAGTTCCACGTCATAAAAAAGTTTCCACACTATCTGTTATGTCTGATACTGTCCACATTTCATAACAGCTGAAGAAAGACAGGAGAAAAGAAAAGAACCAGGTAGCAGGATCCCAGTCTTCCGGCACCGAATGTTGGATGGATGTTTTACAGCCTACACGACAATTTTGTGGCGTAACATCTGCAGTTGACCAAAAAAGGAGTAAATTCTAGATGCTTAACCATCACTTCGTAATTCATATTCCTAATCGTATTGCATACAATACTGTGAGTCATAATATTGTATGCAATATGGTATTCGTATGCAATATAACATTCAAATTACATTCAAAATGTTACATTTTACCATAAATAAAGTTGCATGATGGTATCCCAAGCAGTATACGCTGTACATAGGGAACAGCAGAGAGATGGAGGTGTGGGACCATGACTCCCACGGGTGTTGACCACCATGGGAGGTGGGAGCTGGGCTGCACCTGTGTCTGCCCTCCTGGGGCTGTCCTTGTGCTGGGATCATTGGTTCCCACTCTCATTCCTGGACTTTCCAGTGGCTCTGCCTGCAAGCTGGTGCTGTGCCAGGCCCCGTGGCACGTTTGGTGCATAACAAAGGGTTGGGTTGGCCAGGAAAGAAGAATGCGATGAAAATCTCTTTTTGTTTCACAATGAGACAGAACTGGGATTTTTGGTGGAAGTGACGAAGGGAGGAATACTGGGAGACATCCACCCAAGACCCACCCATGCCACCCTTCTGGAGACCAAAAGCCGAGCATCCATCCCCCCTGGGCAGCCTGGGACGCGGTGTCATTTTCGGCAGGAGGGGGAATATCTGAGCAGGGAACGTGAGCTGGAGAGGACTCAGCGATGCAGCCTTGTGAGACATGGATGGAAATAAAGCTGGGAGCACTTCCCGGGTCTGGCCCTGAGGATCACCTGTGGCCAGCTGCATCCCCACGAGTGCAGCACGGCTGAGCTGCAGGGCTCGGCCCTGGGGAGGCAGCAAGCAGAGCACGGGGTGGATGCCCCAACGCCATGGCTGGGTGGGACAGAAGGGCTCAGCAGCGCTGCTCAGCACAGCAAAAGGGGGAGATGGGCAGGTGGGGACGCATAGCATTCCCCAGTGGTCCCGGTGCCCCGTGGTGCCCCGCAGTGCCCCCGGGTGCCGGCAGCCTGCTGCCTCTGGTTCCAGGCAGCCACGGCTGCGGCTTCCCTGTTCCGACAGCGGGAACAGCCGCCCTCTTGTTTACCAACCAAACAGCCCAGGGTTTAACAGGTGAGTTCCCATCAGCTCCCCTGGAGGAGCCAGAACCCCCCAGGGCTGCTGCTGGGAGCAGTGAGCAAAGGAACCGCTGCGCTGCCGGGGGGAGCGTGGTCTGTAACCCTGGGCAGGAGGGACGCGGCCCCACGCGTGCCAGCCCAGCCCTGAAACCAAGCCTGGTGCAGCACAGCCCTCCTGCAAACCCCCGGCAGCACGGGTCCTGTAGTGCACGCATATCCCTGGGTGACATCTCTTCCCTCCCCATTTCACTCCTTTTATATAAACCTTACAGCACATCCCCCTTCCTATCCCCAGCGCTGCCCCTGAACCTGCTAAGCCCTAAACCACGAGACCCTCCCCATGTTGAGCCCCAAACCCCTTTGCTTCTCCGTGCAGCAGGGAGGTGCTCCCCCCTGCAACACTCCTGCTCCCCCATTTGTGCCCATCTCCACGGACATCCATCCCCAAGCACTGCAAACCTCAGTGCCATCCCCATGCTCAGCTGCGTTCTGCTCATCCCAGGGGTCTGCAGGTGGGGAGTCCCACCAGGAAGACATTCCCCAGGCGTATTTACTCCACCTGAGCTGGTAGCCTAGCTCAAGAAGCCCGTTTTTGCCCTCTGACAATGTTCCTGGCTCTGTGGGGGGCTCTGCAGCCTGCTTCTGTCCAGGCCAACCCATGCAGAGCTTCTCCAGGTACAGCCCATCCTGCAGCCTGGGGCTGCTCAGGGCTTGGGGAGGGCAGCACTGGGCAAAATCCAGCAGGCAGAGAGCTCCTTATCAGCACTGGAGAAGCACAGCTGCAGTCAATGTCTCACGGGTTTCCAAGGCATTTTTCCCTGGATGTTTCCAGCAGGACCAAAGCCAGCCATTGACACAGCTTTTCTTTTCTGCAGGATTGCTCCTGAACGGCTGCTTCCCACCTGGACCAGGTACCCAGGGGAGAAACGCACCAAAGAAATGTCCCGCCAAAGAGGGACAGCCACAGCAGCCTGCTTGGGGACATGGGTCCAGGAAACATGGCCAGGGCCTCCTCCTCCTCCCCAGCTGGGATTGAGGGTCCTCAGGGTCCCTCCATCCCTACAGGTGGGCTCAGAGGATGGAAACCCCAATTTAATGCACAGATTTGAAGGGTGGTTAAGGAATTTCCGAAGGGAGGGGGGTGCCAGACCCACGCTCTGCCTGGGTCCACCTGGTGGGAAGGGTTCCCTGGCAGCCCTGGGTGCGTGCAAGGTGCAAAAAATTCTTTTTCTGCCATGGGATCTGAGCACCTCCAGGGAGATTAAGAAATAAAAATACACAAATAAATCATTTTTCCGTGCCAGAGCTCTGCTCTGCTGGGTCGGCTCAGCGGAGGTCACAGCAGAGGTTGCCGTGAGCGTGTCTTTGTGTGTGCAGGTGTGTGTGACCTCGCACACCCTGCAGCCACCCCCAGAGCCACATGGGACCGTGTCCCCATCCCCTGGGCACGTCCCCAGCTCTGTGTGCCCCACGCACAGGGACCACGCAGCCATGCGAGGACGATCCCTGGGCTGTGCCCTGAGCGGGGTGGCAATGTCCCCTGGGCGGTGGGGACACGGCGATGGGTGGCAGACGGGGTTCTGCCAGCGCTGGTTAAACATTGTCCCGGGCTCGTTAGGTAACACAAACCGCAGCGGGGAAGAAATGAAACTGCTTGAGCAAACAAGGAGCGCTTGGCAGGGCAGCGGGCTGCGTGACAAAGCGCTGCGCTCCCCCTGCCAACCCACCGGGGTTATCTATTGACGGAGAG
The DNA here is from genome assembly GCA_013396635.1 of Penelope pileata. Classification (NCBI taxonomy): domain Eukaryota; kingdom Metazoa; phylum Chordata; class Aves; order Galliformes; family Cracidae; genus Penelope; species Penelope pileata. Next base: position 441,059 of record WBMW01000089.1, read on the forward strand.
CAAACACCTCGCCCACAGCCCCAAACGCCCAGCGAGGGATGGCAGCCAGCAGCACCTGCCATGGCCCGGGGCTGGGCTTGTCCTTGTCACCCCGTCCCCTCCTTGGGCACGGTGACTGCCACCGAGCACCGGCGTGGTTCCCAGCAGCGGGCATCCCCAGCATCCCGGTGCCTCCCCTCCTCGCAGGAGGTTTGGGGGGAGCCTGGAGCACCCTCTGCTCACCGGAGCCAGCAGCCCCCAGCCAGGAAAACCTGTTCCCAGGGGAGTTGCGCAAGGAACCTGCTGAGCCCTGGCTGCAGCCCAACCTGGGGCTGGCTCCCAGCTCCCAGCCATGGAGCAGGACGGCTTCTGGCAGCCCCGGTGGCCCCATCTCGGCACGTGTGCCCCGGAGCTGGCTTACAGGGTCGCCCTTCCTCCTTGCCTCTAATTTTATCATCCCCAGGGTTTGGTCTGACTGAAGGTTCCCCCTTGTGATGTGTATTTCTGGGTGGCCATGGTGTGCCAGCAGTTTTAGAGTGCCCAGAGCTATGGCCACCGGGAGTTTGGGAGTAAAAAGTGCATCCTGCAGCAGAACCCACGGCTCTCCCCATCCCTGAACTGTCCCCATTCTGCAAATGGGGCTGGGCACTGGGGCAGCTCCTGCAGCCAGGGCAGCCATGACAAGGCATCAAGGTGCCATGGCACCTTCCTTCAGAGGACTCATTTCTCTCCCTTTTGTATCGGGTCACGATCTTGCAAGAGTCACATGGGTGATTTTTAGCTGTGCTGTGCCTCTGGCAAGGGGGAACAACAGGTGGTCCCCCTGCTCGAAAGGCATCTCTGGTGCTTTGCAAGGCACCCTGGGGGCATCACCTGGTCCCCCGTTGCTTTTGAAAGAAGCAATCACAATGAGACAGAGCTAGAAAACCCGAACCAAATGGCAATTTATTCCTCTTACATTCCCAGCTCAGAAGGAGGAATCCTTCCACGGGTGCCGGGTGCCTGCTGGGCTGGCATCCCCCTCCATGGCCAACACAGCTCCAGGCTGTGCCCCGCGGCACCGCTGCAGTCCAGCTGAGCATCACCACGGGAACCAGGTGCGCCGTCACACGGGAACGTCTTACCCATGAAAAAATAAAGCTGTACATTCGTCCTGTGCATTCATTCCTTAACATAAATTAGAAGCTCGTGGGGAAGAGGCCCAGCAACTGGGCTGGAAGCGCAGCCAAGCCACGATGCTCTGAGTCCTCTGCTGCTCTCGGGTGAAGCTCTGCGCTGTTCCCATCCTCTCTTGGCAGATGCTGTGTTGAGATGCTGCTGCACAGAGCGGTTTCACCTAGCTCGTGGCTGGGACGAGCGCTGTCTGGTGACATCTGGGTGACAGCAGAACCCGCTGCGCTGTCACCGCGGCGCTCAGCCTCCTCTTCCCCATCGCTCTGCTCCAGGCTTTGAAACAAAGTCACTGCCTCTCCATCTGGAGGTACCAATCCAGCGAGGGAAATAATGGTTTACAATAACCTACTGGAGCCAACGTCTTGGCTCTAAACGCCTCGGTGCCAGCATCGCCGGCACGCACGGCTGCACCCGCACGGGGGTCGGAGTGTCACGCAGCAGCTCCCAGGGGGCTGCAGGCAGAGCTCCCTGCAAGGAGCCGCTCGTCCGGGGCTCCTACAGCTCCTTGTTCCTGTTGAGCACCTCCTCCTCCTTCCATCCACTGGAGTTCTTCCCAAATTTGTACACCAGCCGGCGCCCGTCCACCCTCTCCAGGATCTCCCGTTTGTAGTAATACCTGGAGGGGAGCAGAGGTGGGGTCAGGGCGCTGGGTGCAGCCCTCCTGGGGTGGCCGTGTCACCCCCTGGGGACACGGGGGGCACCCACCGCATGGCCCGGCTCAGCTTCTCGTAGGTCATGCTGTTGTTCTTCTTCTTCTGGCCCCAGAGCTGAGCCACCGCCTCGGAGCGCAGGAACTTGAAGACGCCCTCGCGCCGGTCCTCCCACTTCATCAGCCCCTCGTTCAGCTCGGGGTGGATCAGGATGTCGCGGATGAACTCCCACAGGTGGGTTCCTCTCGGGGCTGGGAGATGGCAGCGAGCTGTCAGGGCTCTGCCCACCTGCNTGAGTTTTCGGGGCCGGCCCCGTTTCCGCTTGCCGTGTTTGCTGTCCCCTTTCTTGCTGTTTGCAAAGCCATCTGTGCACAGAGGGGACACGTTACTCCCAGCAGAGCCCAGGGATCGCAGCCCCTGTCCCTGGGCACTGAGATCTTCCAGGGGAGAGCAGATGGGGGCTGCAGGACCGGGGCTGCACCCTCTGTTCAAGCCCATACACCATTGAACCATCCCATAGAGCAGAGTCATCCCATCCCCTCCTGCATCGTCCCTCAGCCCAGCTGTGCCCCCGCTCTCAGGGCAGCACGCCTGTCCCTTCCCTCTGAGCTCCCCACTGCCCCCCTGTCCCCCATCACCGTGCACCATCACTGTGCTCAATGGGGAGAAATGGGCCCAGAGAAAACCCATCCCAGTGGGACCCCTAAAGCAGCACCGGGCTCTGCGGGTGCTGTGCCAGAAGGCCCCGCTCTGCTCCCCTAGCCCCAGCCCCACGGAGTGGTCGAGGTTTGCCCCCCGGCAGCAGCTCACCGTCAGGAAAGAGCTTTGCTTCTGCGAGGTCGAGGTCGAGGTCGCTTCCACCGGAGTCCTGGGAGTTGGGGCTGTGGGACATCACAGGCCCTGGGGGGCAGGGGGGGCTCAGACCCGTGGGTCTCTGCAGCATGGGATGCTCCCAGCTGGCTTTGCCCCCTCCTCCCAACCTGGCCCTGACACCAGGACCCGATCTTGGTGCTCTCCCAGCTCCGTGTGAGCAAAGGGAGCTCTCAGAAGGACAAAACGCTGACCTGAGACATCGGAGCTGCCTGGGGACATGGCGCCAGGCAAGCAGGTGAAGCCTGTTGAGAGGAATGGGTCTGTGGGCTTCAGGTCCTCCAGGGAGTCCTTGGCACAGGGGTTTCCCAGCTCTGGAGGGAGCAGAGAAGGGAAGACGGGGTCAGCCCTGCCCGCACCCGTTGTGGCCCTTGGGGAAAAGCCCTCCCCGAGGTGCCCCCGTACCCAGGTGGCTGCTGTCCAGGAAGGTCTCCTGGGAACTGGCATCCTCTTTCTCCAGCAGCTCGATGATCCAGCTCAGCTCGTTGGAGGCTGCAGGGTGGGGAACGGGGATTAGCGATGCTCAGCGCTGCCCACCGCCTCCTCTGTGCCCCCCACCCGGGCTGGCACAGGGGTCTGGGCCTCTCGCTGCGAGCTGCTGGGCCTGGGGACCAAGGGGACACAGGGACACTCACCGATCTCGTGCAGGCGGTCATAGAGCTCGTCCCCCAGCGGCCCAAAGATGAGGCGCATCTGGTCCCGGGTGCAGTGGCAGAGCGCGTGCCCGTCCATGTTGCAGCAGGAGAAGTCGATGGAGCTGGCGTCGTACTTGTTCTTCTCCACGTGGTAGCTGATCCACTCCAGCACCTGCACTTTGGTCCAGAAGTACGGGAGCTCACTGAACCACTCCGGTTTGTCTGCAAGGGATGGAGAGCGGGGCTCAGCGCCAGGCCAGGGATGGGCACCGGGATCCCATGGGCACCGCACAGGGCACAGCATGTGCCATAGGGGGCTGGGATCACCCCTTGTGCCACCTGGGTACCCCCAGCAACCTTCCACCCAATGCATGTTGGGGAAACTGAGGCACAGTGCGAGCATTGACCCACCCCAGTGGGACCGTGGCCTTGCAGTGCTCTTCCAGGACAGCAGCACCGCTTCCCTGCAAGCTGGGCACCCCACCTGCACCCCACCTGTGCCCCATCCCACCTGTGCCCTCTGACAGGGGCTGGCTGGTGGGGAGGCTCAGCCCCAGGCTGCTGTCGTCCCCCGGGGGTCCCAGCAGGTCCAGGGGTGGCTGCACCTCCTCCGGCTGGTACATGGCACTGATGTAGTTGGAGAAGATGTTGCTGATCTCACAGGACGCCGCCATCGGCTCTGTGACAAGAGGTGACAGTGAGCCACGGTGCTGGGGACCCAAAGCCACAGCTGCAGCCCCAGCGTTGGGCTCTGCCCGCCTCCATCCAGCGCTGCCTCTCGGGTCACCTCTGCCGAGCCCCCTCCCAGCTCCCAGCTCAGTGCTGGTGCTGGGGACACAGCATCACCCTCACTGCAGCCCCTTCCCAGCGCCCCGGCCCTGATGGCAGCGAGGGGACAGCGAGCTGGTGGCCGTGCTGGCAGTCACAGGACAGCATGGCACAGCCCCTCCGTGGGGCATTGCAGGGCGCTCCCCCAGCCCCATGGATGCAGCCCTGCCCCATAGGCAGTGCCGTCCTCCAACTCTGGTTGCGAGCCACAAATCCCATTAGCTCCAGGGCTCCGAGGCTGTCGGTGGAAGAGCTGCATCTTGCTGGTCGCAAAGTTGGGGAGCTGGGGGGGTCCCCCAGCCGCGATGGGCGAGAAAGCACCAAGCACATCCCAGAGCAGAGGGAGGGAGCAAAGCAGCCATCCGGGGCTGGGAGGAAAAAAATCGGGTACCTTCTGCGACGGCAATCGCGGGGCGGCACGGCTGATCCGGGGAGCAGCAGCGAGCCCTGCCCGGCCGCCACGCTCAGCTCCTGGGCCCGGCAGCGATGGGCAGCTCCTGCCCGCCCTGCTCTTATATAGCGCGGGCGGGCGTAACGCGATCTGGAGGCCCGAGGGGAATTCCAGCCCGAAACGTTCATGCTCCCAGATCCAGGTGATTTGCATAATATGAACCAGCGGGTCCCAGCCCAGCGCTGCCTTGCCGGGAAATCTGGGTTGGCCAGTTTAATCATTGTCAGAGCGCTCGCCCTGCTGCTGCCCAGAGTTTCACCCACACTGCCTGCGCCGGGTGTTGCTCAGTGCCGGGTGTTGCTCAGTGCCGGGTGTTGCTGTGCCGGGTGTTGCTCAGTGCCAGGTGTTGCTGTGCCAGGTGTTGCTCTGTACCGAGTGTTGCTGTGCTGGGTGTTGCTCTGTACCGAGTGTTGCTGTGCTGGGTGTTGCTCTGTACCGAGTGTTGCTGTGCTGGGTGTTGCTCAGTGCCTGCTGTTGCTCTGTGCCAGGTGTTGCTCTGTACCGAGTGTTGCTGTGCCAGGTGTTGCTCAGTGCC
>WBMW01000089.1:446219-482963 GCA_013396635.1 Penelope pileata
TGGGTGTTGTTCTGTGCCCAGTGCGCTCGCCCTGCTGCTTGCTCAGTGCCAGCTGTTGCTCAGTGCCAGCTGTTGCTCTGTGCTGGGTGTTGTTCTGTGCCGGGTGTTGCTGTGCTGGGTGTTGCTCAGTGCCAACTGTTGCTCTGTGCCAGGTGTTGCTCTGTACCGAGTGTTGCTGTGCCGGGTGTTGCTCTGTGCCAGGTGTTGCTGTGCCAGGTGTTGCTCTGTGCCAGGTGTTGCTGTGCCGGGTGTTGCTCTGTGCTGTTTGCTCACAGCAGCAGGCTGGCTTGCCTCCCGCTGCCAGAACAATGTGCCCAGGAGCACCAACCGGGGGCTGTGCATCCCCTCCCGGGGGCAATTCCCAGGAAAAAGGCCCCCAGGTGCCCCCCAGCTTGCACCAAGGGGAGGGCAGGGGGTGCTGCAGGGTGCTCAGATGTTCATACCCTCAGCAGCAGCACTCACTGCTCTGGCTCAGCCTGGCAGACGCTGGGAGCAGTTATCTGCGTGGGGACGAAGCCCAGGCCAGGCAGGTCCCCAAGTGTCACTGCTCTCCGTGTTGTCATGGGTCACTTTTTCCCCAGGGGCAGCCAGGACAGAGCTGTGCCAGCCCGTTCCGTGCCATTTCGCAAGCGCCGTGCGCTGGCACACACGTACACACACAGGGATACATTTGGGGAATTACCTTTTGCTGGCCTCAGTCCGTCTGGCTGCTGGGCAGCATTTGGGGCCCTGTCTGGATGTGTCCCTGCTGGTAGAGCCCTGTGCTAGCAGATGGAGCCCTGTCCCTGCCCATAGCCCAGCACCCACCGCCCTGGGGCTGCCACTGCTGGGCCAGGCACCTCCACCCTGCACACGGGCACTGTGTGAGAGGGGAGGACGCCAGGAGGTTCCCCTCCTGCTGACTTCAATCCAGTTACGTGCCACCACGCTGCCCGAGCAGCACAGATACGGATGCTCAGGGTGGCTGCGTGCCCTGTCCCTCGCACCATGTCACCCTGCCGTGCCATGCAGGAGGCACCGGGTCACGGAGCTGATCACCTGCCCCAGCCTCATTCCTGTGCCGCACAGTCACGAGTGCTGGGTGCCGCCAGCCCCTTTTGTTTCCTGGGCACAGCACCCCGCTGCCTGGGAGCAGCCCAGCACCGCTGCCATGGGGCAAGCCAGGACCACCGGGCAATGTTGGGGCATAGACAGCCTGAAACCAGCACACAGGGGGTGAGCACTGTGCCCCCCACCGGTTTGGGGGCACCAGGCTGAGCCGTCCCCCACACACTCCAGCTTCACTGCCCCAGAGAAGTGGCCGTCCTGCCCATCCCACTGCCACAAGCCAGGCCCTGCAATGGGCACGTCACCATGGGGGGCATCTGGAGATGCTGTGCTGGGACACCGGAGGGCACACGGAGCTGCAGGGCAGCAGCAAGCAGGCAGGTGACACTGCTGGGACCCTGTGTTGGTGGGCACCCAGCAGCTCCTCCCTGAGCTGACCGACACAAATTCCCTTTTGTGCAAGTTTTGCCCAAGAGCCCTGCTCTTCCCTCCATCCCTCCTGGCCTCGAGCTTTCAGCAAAGCGCTGCCAGCCTGGGCTTGGTGTCCTGCAGGGGTGGCAAAGAGGTGGCCACAAGTTCGGAGCAAGCTGGTGACACCATGGCCAGTGAGAGGTGCAGCAAGGGGCTGGGACACCAGGCAGCAGAGCGATGCCACTGCATCCCCTGCCCTGCTAGGAGGAGAAGCGGGGCCTGCGATACCCCCACATTTGTGGCCCCATAGATCCCATCACCCTGCAGCAGCATGGGGTGCCTGGGTTTAGGGGCTCACATTGAGATAAGCCCCAACGTGGGCAAGGGTGGCACAGTTCTGGGCACCCTTCAGCACTACCAGCCCTGCAGTGACACAGCCAGGACCTCACGGGCTCCCTGCCTTCTGGCTCCCACTCTGCTTGGGGCCTCATGTCAAGCACTCGGCATCGTCTCAGCCCCCTTCCAGGGCAGCAGCACCTTGCCCCAGAGCCAGCCCCGCTCTCAGGATGAGCATTGCAAATGTGCTTCGAGCCCACGGCCGGAAGGGTCCCCAGCTCCCACCGTGTGCTGGTGGCACATCCCAGTGTCACACAGTGTCACCCTGCCCCAGCTGTTCCATCCAACCCGTCCAACCAGGGAAAGAGAAAGCGGATGGAGGCTGCAGGGCTGCGCCGTGCCCTGCAGAGCCGGGGTGCAGCTCCCAGCCCCCTCCCTGCCCTGCAGCCATCCTGGGGCAGATCGGCTGCCCGACATCCCTGGCACGGAGCGGTCACGGCTCCGTGGATCACGGGACGGTCGGGGTGGAAGGGAGCTTACAGCCCCCCGGTTCCAGCCCCTCCCCCGCGGTCCCGCAGCCGGGGCTGCCACCTGGCGGCTGTCCCCACCGCCACCCGCGGCCGGGCCGGGGGACACGGGGGGGGCTCTCAGCAGCCAGGCTGTCACCATGGATGCACGGTGTCATGAGAATTGGATGGATCAGATGGAAGGGACCCGCAGAGATGACCCAGTCCAGCACCTCCCTTCCCATAGCCCTGCCTGGGGGGCATAGGGAGCAACGGGGGAAGGGGGCTCTGAGCCCCCTTTTCTCCAGATCGGAGAACCCAGGTGTGCTCAGCCTCTCCTCACAGGCCATGCCTTGCAGCTTTGTTGCCTCCTCTGGATGCTTTCATTGTTTTCACACAGTGGAGCACCCCAAAATGCCATTTGCCCTCATGGAAGGCTCACGCTGAGCCCAATGTCACCCCCCCAGGTCCCTTTGTGCTGAGCTCCACACCCCCCAGGCTCTCCCCATGCCACCGCTCCATCCCAGGTGCAGAGCCCAGCCCTCACCCCTGCTGAGCTGCATCCCATGCTGATTGCCCAATACCCCAAGGGACTCAGACCCCTCTGCAAGGCCACCCATCCCTCTCCAGAGCTTTGCCCCCAGGGCAGCCCATGTCCCCCTGTCCCTGCAGGGACCTGGCACGACCACAGGCACCAGCACAGGCTGGAGGCACCCGAACCCTGCACCAAAGCAGAGCCCAGAGCCACCGGGACATCCCTGCAGTCCCTAATTCCCATGAGGGTGAAGGTCACTTTCTGGCCGTATCCTGAAGCTCTAAGGGCTGTAGCAGCATCACCTCACCCAGTGTTTCCCAGCACTCCTTCACCACAGCCATGAGGACAGACACTTCCCAGCCGTGCTTTTCTCCTCTTCATTTCAGAACACTTTATTTGTGAAGACAAAAAGGCAAGGAACAAACACATCCATTGAAAAAAAAAAAAAATACCAACATGTACATCATGAGACTGAAATAACTTACACTATTTACAGGAACACATCGAGGTATAAAATATATGTACACGCCTTGTCCTCTGACCAACCCAGACCGCAGGGCTGGGCTGCACGACCCAGCAGAGAAAAGAAAAAAAGCCTCTGTAAAACAGCTCCGAGCAAGAAAAGGCACCTGCTATCGTGATCCTTGTGCAGCGGGAAGGGGTGATGGAGCAGGCAGCTGCCCGAGCCCTGGTGGAGGGCTGGACCAGAGGGCACCGGGTGGTCCCAGGGCGTGGGATGGGGGCAGCTGGCAGGTACCAGCAGAGCTGTTACGGTTGGGAATGGGGACGATCCCCCAGGGCAGGAGGAAGGCGCAGGGTGATGCTTCTCTGGGGAGGTTGGGGTTGTGCTGGGGTCCCTCCCAGTTACAGTGGGAGCACCGCGGGGTGCAAGGAGGGGCTGGTGGGACCCCTTTCCTCCCCAGGAAGGTGAAGGGGGCTGGGGGAGGGCATGCTGCCTGCAGGACGGAGCAAAGCAGCGGTGAGCATGCTGAAAGGCGAGGGGACAAGTGACAAGTGCTCTGTGGGATCGTACCTGGACCCCATCCAGCGTGGGATGGGGAGGGGGGCACTAGGAGGACACCCTGGGAGTGGGCTGCCAAGGCTGGAGCAGCCGTGGCCCTGGGTGCTGGGGAGGAACAACGTACCCTTGTGCTTCTTGCAGCTGGCCAGGCTGGGACAGCCCTGCAGCATGTCTCCGTGTGTGCCAGGAGAGCTGCAGGAGCTGGAGGAGGAGGCAGTGCCTGGGCTCCCTTGGGGGGCTCACAGTGGTGTGGGGGTCTGGCAGTTTGGGGGCTCCTGAGCCAACTCCATCCCTTTTGTGCAAAGCTCAGCTCCAGGCCAGCGCTGTGCCCTCAGCACAGCCAGAGCCGGCCCCTGTGTGCTGGGAGGAGGAGACCCAGGAGCAAGAGCCAGAGCCCAGAGCAGCCCCCAGCTCTCAGCAGTGAGGGAGCTCCCTGGTTGTCAGCATCATCCCATGCTTGGCACAAACCAAGGCACCGAGGGAGAAGCAAAATGAGGTGCAGAGAGGCTCAGAGACCACAAGAAAGCAGTGCAAGTCCTGAGCCCCCCCGAGGGAGCAGCCAGCACAGTGTGAAAGGATGGATCTCATCTGCTTCCTCCATCGTGAGGACAACCCCTAACCTTCACCCTCTGTATGCAAAGCCCCAGCCTGGGGGCACAGCCCTCTGGGACCTGGAATAGATGGTAAAACTGGGAAAGTGCAGCCCCAGAGCCTCCTGGTGCCTGTCCAGGCACAGGGAAGGAGCTGGTGGACCAGAGGCCAAGGGTCACCCTCGCTGGACCGCAGGCAGGGTGGGACCTTGTGCTTTAGCATCTGGGGGACCGGCCCCCCCCTCCCCCCACCTGGCAGCATGGCTCAGAGCTGCATCTCGCTGTGCTGGGAGCGGGGCAGGGCCTCAGCCCCAAGGGGGGTAACCTGGGGGCCCCAGGGCTGTCCTGGTTTACGTTCAGTGCCTGGGACAGGATCTAGATTCAACTACATTTTGGGGATGAAAACTCAAACATCACACACGAGATTCAGTTTCTCTCACAGACCGCCTCCGCCCTGGGCAGAGGTTTTACAGCAGCAGCTCCCTGCTGCTCCTGCTGCCACATCACAGCAGGCTCTGGGAAACAGGGGCCAGGACCAGCCCACTCCAACACTGTGCTTCACATGGCATTGCCCAGAAAAGAGCTGCTGTGCACCCACAGCAAGCATCTGCGAGAGCAGAGGCTGAGCTCAGCCCTATGGAGGACCCCATCCCTTCGAAGGGACAAGAGGGACTGCTTCCAGGCTGCACATCAACCCCATGCCTGACAGCAAGAGCAGAGCCCTGCTCCGAGCATCCTCCAGCAACGGGAGGAACATCTCAGCACTGTGCATCACTGGGGCTCCTGCAGCAGGGTGCTGGGGGAGGCAGGGGGGGCTCAGGAGGGCAGTGAGGCCTTTGGGACGAACTCAAGTGTCAAAACCATAACAGCAATGGCCAAAGAGGGGGGGAAAAAAAAAAAAATCAAGAAAAAACAGCTCGAACTCCCCACCCCGCCCCAAAGTGAAACTCAATGACAACAGCACCCAGCTTGCACCGTGAGGTAGCTAAACCAGATCAACACCCCAAAAAAATAAAATAAAATAAAATTAATCACTCTCCCACATAGGAAACACCAACCCACACACAGACACACACACACACACAGAACTACAGGGTCACAGCCACCCCTGGCTCAAAGAAAAACTGCTGTGCCATGCTGCCCAGCACCTGCACCTGCAGGCTGCCAAGCCCACTGGACGCTGGATGGAGCAGGCAGGTGATGCTCAGCATCATCCAGGATCGGGCCCTCATCCCTGGGAAGTGAAGCAGGCACTTGCAGCCAACAGGCAGGAGGGAGCTTGCAGAGCACAGCAAGGCAGGGCTGACCCCGAGTCACCCCACCAGCACAGGGCAGCACTGGCAGATCTCAGTGCAGGCACCAATGCTACACCCAGCTACAGTCACACACACACAGACATCCCAAAAAAAAAAGTGAGCAACGAGCAGGGAAATTCTGTCCAGAGCAGGGAAACCCTGTCCAAACCAGGCTCAGAGGGCAGCACTGCCTCCAGCTCCCACCTGTGTGTGTTACAGCTGCAGTGTCCCAGTGCCTTTGTTTGCCCCCAGTCCTGCAGCACACACAGCACAGGGCTCAGCTGTGACCAAGGAGACAGTCACTGTCCTGGGCAGGGGGACACCTGCACACGCCTTCGTGCCCTTCACCGAGGTGTGCCAACAGCATTTTCATTTTTCCCCCCCCAGAACACAAAATCCCCATCAAGTCAGTAGAGATGCTCCTGTGTTTCAAGACGTGGAGGAATTCCCACCTGGAGTGGTTTTGAGGAGGGCTGGTGGCGAACAACCTGGGGCTGGCCCAGGAGTCACCGTGGCAGCAGAAAGCAGAGGGAACACGGTCTGTGCTTTACGGGGCACATCCTGGAGCCCCTGGCCTCCGAGATCCCAGTTCAGCACCAGTGGGATCACACGGAGAAATCCTTAAGTCTGAGTTCAAACGCTGTTTCTTCAGTGACAAAAGTGAAGTGAGAGCAAGTGAGGAGAAATACCACTCCCAGGGCCTCCTCAGCCATTCCCCCACAGCCCACGGCACGGGGCAGGACGGAGCGGGGGATGCTCCAAGAGACCACGGGAGAGGTAGAGGAAAGCTCCAGTGTGAGACCATGGCCTTGTCGGCCCCTTGAGCAGGGAAAAGGGAGCAGGGCAGCTGGAGAGGCTGCATCCTCAGGGCCACACTCCTGGGCTTCAGCCTTCTGCAGGGCTCCAGCTGTGCAAGGTCACGCTCTGCAGCACTGCCCTTCAGACAGGCAGCAGTCGGGGACTTGTGCAGCTCGTCCAGCTGCTGGGCCAGGTGTGCTGAGGGTGGGGGTGATGGAACCACCTGGAGATCCTTCTGCAGCACCGAGGACATCCCACACATAATGTCTCCAAAGAAAACCACCCCCAACTTCTGGTCCTGGCCAGAAGATTCCAAATAGCCGTGAGACTGTGGAATGGAGCAAGACTCCTGCAGGAACCAGCCCTGGAGCCAGCGGGGACAGGTGAAGCACATCCAGGCGGAGGCTGCGTGAAGCCACAGTGGCAGGAGGGAATTTGGTGTCTCTGAGGAGCAGCCAGGGAGCTCACCTGGCAGGCCATACAGCAGGGTGGGTGAGAAGGGAGGTGAAGTCTTTCCTGGTCACTGGAAAACCACTGAGAAACCGCAGCAGGAGGGAAGGTGGAGCTGACGGTGCTCCGTGGAGCTGCCTCTTTGCAGGAACTGTCAGTGCTCAAAGATGGGACGAGGTGGGTCTCATCCACCCCGGTGGGTCAGGCACAAAGATTTCCATCCCCAGGCTGAGCTCCAGCAGATGATGGGGTCTTGATAGCAAGAGAGATAGTACCCAACCTTCACCCTCCTGCCACATCTTCCAGTGTTTCTGCAGTTCCTAGTTGGAGCCAGTGGGTAACCTCCTCCCACTCCAGAGCTTCACTGTCAGGTCACTGAGAAACAAAGGTGAGAGGGATGGCGTGAGTCAGGGGCTTCCTGGCTGAGCCCCACAAACACCCTGCAGAGGAGAAACATTGCCCACCCCCAGCCCAGGGCAGCATGCAGCCCACAAGGCCCCCAGGCTCTCTCTTGGCAGGAGGATGCCCAGTGTGCCTGGGGGAGCAGGCAGACCCAATGGGGCTCAGCCTCCAGCTCACCCCATGGGCAACAAACTGCGGACACAGGGAAGTGGTGACCTGCAGAACTCCTGCACCCCTTGCATGGGCTCTGCCTGGGTCAAAGTGGTGATGCTGCAGGGAGCTCGGTCTCCCCAGGGCATGGGCTGCTTTGGGGGGGCTGCAGACTCCCACCCCACCATCCATGCAAGGGTGAGGGCAGGCTACGGCTGCCACAGAGATGTGGGCACTGGGCAAGAGAAGAAAAAAAAAAAAGAAAAGGAAGCAAACCAAAGCAACGTGGGGGATGATTGGGACAAAGGGGCAAAGTCACTTCTAGCAAAAATTTATCAAGTGGGGAAAAACGCAAAAGTTCCATACCGTTAAGAAGCAGCTCAGACCAGAGAGGAAGAAAGAGAGAAGAGCAAAAGCAAGCAACAGCAAGAAGGACAGAGGGAGAAAGAGATGGAGAGAGAGAAAAGGAAAGGAAAGACAGAAGAAGAGTGCATGTGCAAGAGAGAGTCAGAAAGAGCAGGAGGGTCAAGGCAGACTAGTAGCACGGCCCTTTATGGCAAGGACGCGTCGTGGAAGGCAAGGGGTGAGCCCAGGCACGTAATTCCATAACTTTACCCGGCAGTCGCTGTGGCACAGATGGGAGGTGGGGAGGAGGAGAGACAGAGAGAGACAGAAAAAGGAAGGGAGAAAAGGGACATGGTGGAAAAGAGGATATCAGAGTCTTGCTGCCAAATTGCTCCCCGAGAGTGGCAGGGGATGCCCAGCCCCAGGGAAGAGGGGTCCCTGCACGGGGATAACCCAGGGCATCACCAGAGCACGGGCAGGGGACAGACTAAGATGGGCAAGATGAGATGAAGGAATGGAGGACTAGAAAGCTGCAAGCCCTCCCCTTTTCCTCCCTCCATGCTCCCCGTCCCGCTCAGTGCAAACCCACCCAGGCCCAGGGATGACAGCTCAGCCCAGGGGTCTCCCACCTCCCAGGGACTCTGGGGAGCAGAAAGCCTGAGGCTCACCTGGAGGCAGTGAAGATGTGCTTCGAGTTGGTGCAGATGGCATTGATGGGGCTGTCATGCCCCTTGATCTCCCCAACCGGGGTGAAGTTATCCACATTCCAGACTTTGATCACGCCTCCTCGGCAGGCACTCAGCACCATGGGGCGGCCAGGGATGAAGGCCAGGGCGCAGACCCAGTCCTTGTGTGCATTTGGGATTTGCTGTAGGTATGGGGACAAAGCAGAGATCGCGATCAGCCTCACCTGCAGCACCGACAACAGCCTCATGCACCCAGCTTCAGGGGGTTCAGATCATCACTGTGACCCCAGGGCTGAGCTGAATCACAGAGCTGGATTCAAGACTCGGAGCTTAAATCCTGTTTTCAGAGAGGAACACAGCAACCGATGCTGCAAGTCTGTGTGCCAAGGGCAACTGGCAATCCTGGCTGCCCTCCAGGACACACTTAGGTGGGTACAGAGCCACCTGGCACATGCAATACCACATTCCCAGGACTGGGATGCCCTCCCAAGTTAATTCAGTGCAGGACACTGCCACCAGGTCCCTGAACCTTCCCCCAGGCCCTCTGCAGCAATGCTGCTCTGTCCTAAGTTACCCCACATCCCCCCCCTCCAGACCTGGATAAGTTCCTGCTGCTCCAGATCCCACTTCTTTATGCCGTTGTCCCTGGAGCCACTGAAGAGGATGTCTCCCTGGATGGCCAGGCACTCGATGCCATCATAGTGAGGGGGCTCGAAGTTGTGAGTGGGGCCAATATTGCCCACCGTGCCCTCAGCAATCTCAAACACCTGGGGGAAAACAGCAGGTGAGACCCTAAATGGAAATGGAAGTCACCCTTTCTTGAAGAACTTGGCCACCACCCTCCATTTTCTGGGCTCAGAGCAACGCTGGAGAGGGGAGCAGGGGTTGACCAGTGGAAGATTTTGGGGACTGAGGTCTCGCCAGGGGTCCTGCCACCATCAAGAGAGATGTGCCACCAGAGAGACCCCATTCTGCTACATTTTACCCCTTACGAGCTTTTACACATCTCCATGAGCCAAGCTAAGAAGAAAAGAGGATCCTGCCTCCCTCCCCATCTCACCATCCCTCTCCACTCCCCCAGTGCCAGCTCCAATAGGAGCCAGCAAAATAAATAAAATGGAGAGGTGAGCTTTTGCTGTGCTTCAGCTGCAAATGAGCAGGTGCAAAGCATCTGTACCACGAAGGAGACCTGAGCAGAACGGGGCAAGCTGCTAATCTGGGTCAGCCATAACACACGAGCACAGAGCCCAAGGGGGGAGAGATGCAAACCCCTTCCTGCAAAGCTGCATTTGTACCACAAATGAAATTAAAAGGCAAGATTTGGGGTGAGGAGATGCCCAAAAAGCCACATGCAGAGGCAAAAACAGAATTCTGGGCAAGGGGAAGAGAAGAGGCTTCAGGGGGGTGTCAGCATCTGGGCTCCCTGATGGGACACTGGGCTCTGCCCAGCAGCCAGAGGAGAGTACCTTGACGTAGTGATCTTTGGAGCCCGTCACCACCAGGTCGTGGTTGCTCGCTGTCTGGTTTACCGTGAGACACATCACGGGCCCGATGTGGCCGCTCAGCTTCCCAACAGGCTGCAGCCTGCAATCAGTGACACGGGTCAGCCAGCCCCTCCCCGCACCGCAGCTCCTCCAGGGGTCTCTTCCAGCACAGACCCCACTGCCCTGCAGCACCCCTCAATGGGGAAAGGTCCCTTTGGGGTACCATGAGCAGGGACACCCCTCTTCCTACTGATGCCAAGGGATGGAGACAGCCTAGGGGCAAGCCAACAGCCAGCTGCAGAGCCCAGACTGCAGCAGGGGCTCAGGGGGCAATGGCACAGCCTGGGGGGGTGCTGCTCCTCACCCATTTATTGCTCTCTTCTCGTCTATGAGACCCACACCCCACGCAGCCCCATTGCTGCTCATCACCCCTCAAGTCCTAAAAAGGGACCTGAAAAGGCATAGAAAAGGGTCCAGAAAGCCTTTATTCCAGGCAGCTTGCCCAGCTAAAAAGATTTCCCCTTTCCCTGGGGGGAGTCCTTTCAACTGGTCAGTGTCCCCCCAGCATCAGTACGTTGTCCTGCCCTCACCTGCTCAGCTCCCAGATGCGGACGGAGTTCCCAGTGGCAGCATAGAGCGTGGTGCCGGTGGGGTTGAGAGCGATCTGGTTGATCTGGTGCTCCCCCTGCACGCTGGTGACAGTGCGGGTGGTGGTCCCAGCACACGCATCCCCAGAGATCACCTGCCCAGAAGATCTAGGGGAGGGAGAGGAGGATGATCAGAGACCAGAGGCAGAGATCGGAGCCACTGAGGAACCCAACGGGGCTGTTGGCTCTGTGCTGGCACAGGTGGGTCTCACATTGGGAAAAGCACTACAAGGATCATCAGGTGTCTGGACACCATTGGACCAGCAAGACCTCCATCTCCCAGACCAGTGCCCTGCTTGGGGAGGAGCCAAGGATGTCAGGTGTGTGCACAACATGGAGCATCCTGCCCTGGTTCCCATTTGGGGGCTGCTCTTCTCCTCCCAGCCCTCTCCTCCCTGCAGGAAGAGCTGGATATCGCTGGCAGCCAGGCCGAGGTATTTGGCCTCACCATCACGGGAGAGGTGGGAGGAAGAAGGACCTTGAGGCTGAGGTGGATGAGCTGGGGCTGGATGGGGAACTGACCTCCATTGCAGGAGCGAGCTGGTAGCACTGGCGTGCCATGCTCTCCTAACCTTTAAGTCCACGATCCTTTCCAACACCAGGAGGGCCCCAGGAAATTCTGGGATTGGCTTCTGCCAAGCCAGAGATGCCCACAGCACCCAGGGTCCCCCACAGCCACTCCTGCCCATTACGTACGTGAGGGTGCGGATGCACCGGGCCGAGTCACGGATGTCCCACACTTTGATGTACGATGTGGACACGGTGAACACCAGCCCCGTGTGGCTGCAGTACTTGATGGAAACCACATTGTTTGGGTGACCCTTGAGGGAAGCGATTTCCTGGCCCGTCACCAGGTTCCACATCTTACAGCTCCGGTCTGCAGGAGGAAGAACACACCCCAGAGCATCAGGTTGGTGGGTCCCTCCATGGCACAGAGGTACCCACCCCATCTGAGCCTCTCACCACCCACAGCTCCCTTCCAGGGGCATGGAGCCAGCCTGCTCCAGTTCCTGGGCAGCACAGAGCAAGGCTCAATGCTGAGACAGCAGAGTGGCCCCAGGGGAACCACCCCCATGGTGCCCAGCACTTCCCTGTGCCAACCTGCTCCCATAGCACATGCAAGCCAGGAACTCCCACGTCCTCTCTGTCCATCACGCACCTTTGGAGCCAGTGAAAAGCAGCTCATCGGTGGCATCCAGGCAGAGCACAGGCTTGGTGTGTCCTTCTGCCACGGAGACGCACTGCAGTGGGGCTGTCCGGGTGTTCTTGGTGCCACCCACCGGGTTAATGATGCCCCTTGCATGGGAAAGAAAGAAAAGGCGTGCTGGGGTGGGCACGTGGAAGGGGACAGCCCTATGTGGTCCCAGGGGCACAGGAGAGCACGAGGTGCCTTGTCCCAAGCATCTCCCACTGCCTGGCAGGGCCATGGGCCCCTCTGAGCTCAGCACATCCCAGCAAATGTCTTCACACAAACTCTGGGAATCTCCCCGTGAGCAGCCCCTGCCTAACACCTCCACCCTGGTGACACAGGCTGTGAGACGGGGTGGCTGGTCATGAGACCCAGCTCATCACCCCTAGCTCAGTCTGGGACAAACTGCACCTTCTCCACTCTGCTGGGAATAAATGCTTCAGGATATCAACACCCAGCAGCCCAGTTCCTTGGAGCCTGATGGGCTGTGGCTGGGGACATTTGGAGACAGAGCTCCACTATTTTTAAGACCTCAGAGGACAGCACTGGCATTTGTACCCACCATCCCTGCACCCAGCACCCACTGCTGGCTCTGAGAAGGAGAGGACCAAATCTTCCTCCAAGGGATGCATGCATGAACTGGTTTGTCCCTGTGGACGCAGCATCTGCCAATCCCCTCCACACCAGCAGTGCTCAGCAGTCCTGGTGTGCGTGGCCCTTCCCTGCTGGCACCCCAAAGCACAGCCTGCCCCAGGCTGAGCTGTGCGAATCGTTTCTTATGGGCAGGGAAACTGAGGCATGAGGCTGGAGAAGGGCAGGCCTGGGGCCACAGAAGGTTTGCATTACTCAGAGGGATGAATGTAAACTCATTAATTTGGGTTTGGAAGTTGCACACGTCATCTTCCTCTCTCAATTAGCAGCTGCACTCACAAACTCTAATTAAACAGCTCTCCTCTGACCCCTGGTGTTCCTGCTGGTCTGGAACCAACTGGAAATCCTGGCTCCCCAGGGTGAGATGTTATCAGTGGACTTTGCTGCCTCGCTGCAAACCACCCAAGGTGGCAAAGCACACACACACCTGGTGCCACAGCTCCACTGGGTGCTCAGGGCAGATACTAAAGGGCAGGGAAAAAGTTGTCCTTGTGCTGGGAAACCTCTGTAGGCTGCACTGGGACAAGCCCAGGAGCACCAGCACCCCAGGCTGAGCTGTGCACCACACTCTGACTTGGTTTCTCAGGCAAAGAGCTCTGCCCACCCAGAGCCCAGCACTGGGGAGACACAACCAGGTGTGGGGAGCACCTGGACACATTTCCCTGGAAGATGCTTGCAAGAAGAACACGCTGACAGCATCCAGTGCTGCTCACCCCCCTTCCCCAGCATCACCCAGTCCTGCTGGAGAGCCAGGGGATGGGATGGGACATGCTGGCAAGAGCCCATCAGAGATGGCACAGGACATGCTGCCCCTGCAAAGCAGCCAGTGGCCATGGGCAAGCCCAGCGCCGTGCTTCCAAAGGCTGAACAGAGCAGGAAGGGTTCCAACTCACAACCCAGGGACGGTGCCAGGCACTGGAGGTGGCATGCCAAGAGGGGACAGCACACGCAAGCTGGGAGATGGGCAGAGCAGCAAGGCACAGGTGGAGCATGCGGGGACAGGGGAGAGCAAACTCGTGAGACAGAGAGAAGGAGAGGAGGAAGGGGTAATAAATAGAAAGTTGTCTATACCTCAGCACCTCCGAGACAGAGGAATCGCTGTCATCAGACCTAGGGGCAGAAAATTAGCAGGATTATGGGAGAGAAAACCCAGACTAGAAGAGGCAGCAGAGGAGTCAGAGGTGGAGGATTGTTATTGCATCCAAGCCAGTGAAGGACACAGAGAAAGAGGAGAGGAGAGAGGGGAAAAAGAGAAGCAGACACAGAGAACCAGAGGAAAGGGCAGAGGAGCAGGAGGGTACGTGAGGGTCAGACAGATCTCCGTCAGGACACGTCCGCGCTGCTGGCAATGCTCCGCGGCGAGGACAGCCCCGAGCTGCCCCGGGGTGACAGGGGCAGCAGAGTGGGTCAGCACCAGTCCATCAGCTCCCTGCAAGCCCCCACCCTGCCTAACCCCATCCTGCTCCACAGCATTTTGCAGTGGCCCACGCCTGGCACCGCTGTGTCCCCAAGCAGGGCTTAGCCAGAGCCCAGGACCGCGAGCTCCTGCAAGCAGGCAGCTCAGAGCAGACACACACCGGGCAGGACAGGGCACGAGTTCAGCAGGGCCTCTGCACAGCATCTTGCTCTTGCACCTGCTCTTGCAGAGGAGCACTAAGGAAAAATGGTGGCAGGAGGCTGGCTGGAGAGAGCCCAGGTGCTGTGCTCCTATACCCCACCGTGGGACCTAATAAGTTTTTGCTGTCACTGCACGGGTTCCCCTCACCCAGACCCTCCCACCCCACCCCAACTTACTTGTCCAAGGCAGACCCCTGGCTCTGGTTGCTCGTGAGACGAGAGAAGACATTGCGGTCGTTGCGTGGGCGTGTGGGTGGGGATGAGGGAGGCGTGAAGCCCACATCTGGAGGCCTGAGCCAGGAAGGATTAGAGGGACACATGACTTGGGAACTACTCATCTGGCAGCTGCCACACTCCTCTTGCTCATGCTGGCCCAGCTGAAGCAGCATGAGCTGGCCAGCAGGCATCTCTGCCAGCTTGCCCAGGCCACCCAGCCCAAGCTCACCTAGCAGGCTGCCCACGGTCATAGGATTTTCTCCTCGTGAGAGGCGAAGTGTCTGAGACACGAGATTGTCTGGGGCTGGAAAAAGCAAAAGAGTACAGTAGGTGCCTGCTCTCCTCCATCCTGAGACCTCAGTGCTGAACCCCTGTGTCCTCCCCCAGCAGAACAAGTGGAGAAAGTGGGCTGCCAGGTGTCACAGTCACAAGATCAGAGGATGCCTCCAGTCATCCTACGAGCACAGGAACCTTTGGAAGCCAAGATGCCTCCATGGAGGCTGATAAGCAAGGGCAGTGAGCTGGGGACCATCGCACTGCCCCTTCTTTCCCTCCTCCTGGAGTACCCTTCTCTCCATCCACAAAGGGTGCCAACATAACCCCAGACACTCTCCAAAGCCTGCTGGAGAAACCCACCACTACTCACTGCAGACAGGCCTGGATGGATGTAGAATTTGGCTTATCACTCTGTCCCTCCACAGCCAGAGCACAGCTCCCCACCCAGCATCCCATGCCTCTGTGAGCCTCCCAGTGCCCCCCAGCGCCCACTGAACCATCACCCTTTGCTCACAAAGTGCTTCCTCGCGTGGGCAGGCTGACGGTGCGCGACACCTTCTCCTTGTAATAGGGGTCTCGGATAGAGAAGCTGATCCCATCCTCTTTGATCTCCATGAGGGATGCCAAGGATTTGGTGATGTTCTTGGTGGAGATGTCCAGTGTGGGTCCTAGACACTCAGCTGACACCGCCTTCATCTGCCCCGAGAGCTTGGGCTCTCCCTAGAGCAGGACACTGGGCTCAGGCACAGCCAGCGAGCTGCAGGATGAGCAGCTCGAGCTCTCTGGCCATGGGAAGTTGATTTCCCCCTGCATCATGCTGGGATGCCCATCACAGTGCCAGTTTTCCATACTCTAAGCAAACATGACAGCCTGTAGAGAACAGCAGGCTTTCCCTCACCTTTGCCTGCAAAGGATCTAGCACAGGAACCCCCTTAGTGCCCACTTAATCCTGGAGTGAATGTTTCCCCAGTCTCCAGTGCATCAGGAGACCACAGGACCAGGAGATCTGGACTATTCCTTACCTAGAGCTGACCCTATCCAGAGCCCTGCCATACTCCTAGCCTGCCTCTCCAAGGTCAGACTACGGAGCAGACCCCAAAGCCTCAGATCAACAGCGTGTCCCTCCATCCCTCCTCCCACACCCCGTGGCAGGGCCACACAGAAAGGCCAACTCACCTTGAACTTGAAGTCATCCTGGCTTGCTGAGCCCTTCATGCTGAAAGACTGGGAGATGCTGCAAGGAGAAGGTGGCAGAGCTGGATCTTCAGCACTGAACTCCTTTTGGAGAGGCTACCACTGGTCCCCCAGACTCTCTAGGTCACCCCCTGCTCCCCAGCACCCTTTCTCCACAGGATAACCTGGTTTTTTAGTCTCTACGAGATGTCTGTGCTCCCCTCCCAAGGTCTAGGTGCCTGAAGAAAGCACAGATGGTGTTTTCTCCATCTACCTGTGAGCTCCTGTGGGTGGCCCAGACATCCCACCCCACCTCCAGCCCAGCGCAGGGCTGGCTGCTCACCTCCCATCCGAGGCCAGGCTGAATTCAGAGACCTCCTCGTCCGTGCTGGTGTAGCCATTCTCTGCACACAAGGGAGAAGGAACATCAGCAGCACAAAGGGGACCAAGTCCCACCCAAACTCAGGGCACAGCCCAGGCAGGTCATCTTCTATCGCCTACCACCCAGGCAGCAGCAGCCCAGGGGCACACTGATGCCAGCGATGGCACCACCAGGTGCTTCCTGAGCACAGGACAATCGGCCTCACCCCACTGGGAGGAGGAAGAGGCCATACCTGGCCTAAGGGAGGGTGGTTTGGGCTCTTGCCCACCTTGCTGGACGTTGTGGATCAGTGCCTGCAGCTCGGGGTGCGACTCAGCCTTCTCCCTCAGGGCATCCAGGATGAGGTGGTTCTGCGAGGAGCCGGTCACGTCCGTCTGCTTCAGGCGTCCCTCCAGGAGGCGGATCTGTGCCTCCTTCTGTGCCACCTGCAGGCCCTGGCAGATAGAAGGCCACACAGGCCTCAGACAAGCACCATGGGCTCCCCACCTCAGCATCCCACAGCTGGGAGAAACCCCCACGGGCAGAGGAGGCCCCA
Source organism: Penelope pileata (assembly GCA_013396635.1). Lineage (NCBI taxonomy): Eukaryota > Metazoa > Chordata > Aves > Galliformes > Cracidae > Penelope > Penelope pileata. The sequence goes on from WBMW01000089.1 coordinate 462,962, forward strand.
GCCGGAGCCCACACCTTGTCGATGGATGCCTTCAGGAAGTTGTCCAGCAGGAGCCGGGCTTCAGCCAGGGAGCAGGAGCTGATCACCACCGAGGTGTCCGTGGAGTCCAGCTCCTCCTGGAAGGCGGAGAGGAGGGAACTGGATGAGGTCAGGGCTGGTGGAGTGGACACTGCAGCCTCACAAGGTCTAGGCTGCTCTGCCACAGCCCCACTGTCACCACCTGGTCCTGGCCAGTGTCACAGCTCCTGTCAGTGTGGCACAGCCAGGGACAAGGCTGAGGACAGCACAAAGCCTGCAGCCACTAGAGGGGGGCAAGGAGCCGTGCATCTCCACATGGTGTGCAGTGTCAAAACCAGACACCAAAACCGGTGGGGTCTCTGGCTCAGCTTTATTCCCAGCAAGTTCCCAGCACAGAGCCCACAAACAGTTGAAGGGTCCTACGGGGAGCACGTGGCTTTCCCACAGCTCGGGGAGCACTGGGATGCCAGGGATGCTCCCTCTCTCCCTGCCCACCTTGGTCTCCTCGATCTGCATGATGGTAGCCTGGCAGTCGGAGATGCTGTCGTTGATGTAGTCAATGTTGGCCCCCAGCACCTCAATCTCCTCGTTCAGCTCCTGCAGCCCCTTCTGCTCCTTGGGGCTCTCCGCCTGCAGTTTCGCCCTCTTGCCCAGCAGAGCCTCCTGCAGCAGCGCCAGCTCTTCTCGTTTCTGGGGGAAAAAGGAGGGAGATTGGCACTGCTGGCACAGCCACCCCAACCCCAGGTCCATCACCCTCACCTTGATGAGCCTCTCCATGTCGGCCTCCAGGTTGACGATGGTCATCCTCTGCATCACGATGTCGAAGATGCGCCGCTCCAGCGACTGCCACTTGAGGCGGGCAGCCTTGCTGAAGGTCTGGCTCGATCCCTTCTTGGGGAACTTCTTCCTACACACAGCCCAAGGGGAGCAGAGGCACATGAGAACCTGGCTGCACCATGCCTGGGAAGCTGTGCTTTCCCCAAAAGGATGCCCAGGTGCTGGCTGCATCGGAGGAGTCTGCATCGCTTTGGATTGCCCAGCTCTGCCATCACCCTCCCTGCTCTAACAGCTTGCTCCCTAGCAAGCACACTTCCAGCACAGCCCATCCCTGTGTCGGCAGTTTACTTCCAGCCAAACACACAATAAAGAGTTGGCCTCCAGCCTCTGCCAGCAGCCAAAAGGAGCCCAAGGACACCCTGCCACCCACTCACGCAGCCCCGCAGTGCCACCACTGCCCTGACCTGACGGGCCGAGCCCCGTTGACGGAGGGCGAGGGGTCTCCCAGGAAGTTGTTGATTTTCCTGTTCCACTGGCGCACGATGCTGGAGACGGAGCGAGCACCAGACTCGGGCTCGGATGAGGTGGTGCTGGCTGAGACCTCTGCGCCAGAGTCCAGCATGGCTGGCTTCTGGCTCGCCCTGCCCGCAACCCGGTCCGACATGGGCTTGGCGAGACGGCGCAGCGCCGAGACCTGCCCAGGAGACAGGCAGAGGGTGCTGCCATCAGACAGGTGTCCTGAAACAAACCTGTCACCTGTCAGCCTGCCGAGAGCACAGCTCTGGAGACCCAAAGCCCCGGAGCCACTGCAGAGCCCCGCAGACAGCACGCACCGTGCAACCATCTCCCACCTGGTTACTCACAGCCACAGAAATCCTCCCACGCTTTTGGGAGACCCACACCTGACAGGCACTGTTCCAAGTGACATGGTGTCACTGAGCCACAGTTTGGGATTCCCCCGTGGGGCTGAGGGCTGCATGAAGGCCTCCCCTCACCTCCTGGGTTTTCCTCCGCAGCACAATTTCCTGCTGCCTCTTCTGAGACTCCAGAGCCCGGATCTGAAACTGCACGAGAGAGACAGACTCTGGGGTGCTGCTGGGGAAAGGAAAGCTGCCCAGACACCCTAGCGATGGTCACAGCCCCAGCACTCCCACCACCATAGCCTGGAGCAGTTGGCTTTGGCATGAGCAAAGTCACTCCTGACTGCAGCAGTGAACAGGTTTCCAGCCTCGAGGCTGGTTTTGGTGGCACTGTCCCCTGAGCATGGCAGAGAGCTCACAGGATCTCCAACAGCCACACTAGGGGATGCAGGAAACTCCTGGGAATGCATGCTCTGTTGGGGGCTAGGCAGACCCTAGAGATGCCATGGGTGCATCGGGCACCTGAGCTTCACCAGCTGGTATTTGTGAGCACCTCAGAGTGCCAGAGCAGGATGAATGCCCACCCCAGCACCGGGCTGGTTTCTCACCTCCTGCCGCCGCTGCTCCTTCTTGAGCTGCGCGATCTCCCGGTTCCTCTTGGTCTCTGCCAGCCGCCTCCGCTGCTGCTCCTCCCGCATCTGCTTCATCAGCGCAACCTGCATGGGGAAGGGTGCACGTCTGCACGGGCATCCGGTGGTCCCAGCAGCCAGGGCACCCACCCGGCAGGCAGGCATCCTACATTTGCCACCAGGAGCAGAAAACATTCCCACTCCAGCGGAGCAGAGAGCCAGGCTTGGCCGGGCCAGTCTCAGCCTTGAGACTCATCCCAAATGATGCTCCCTGGAGCCCAGCACACCCAGGTACCTTTGCCTTCTTCATCTCAGCCACCTCTGCCTGCAGCTTCCTCAGCTCCCGCTCGTAGCGGGACTGGTTCTTGAGCAGGCGAGCGTGCTCCTTCTGGGCTGCCTGCAGCTTCTGCAGGTCCCGGTTCATCTCCTTCAGCCGTTTCTCGTAGTCCGCTTTGATCTTGTTGGCTTTCTCCTCTGTGTAGCACTCCATGGTGCCTGGAGGAGTATGGAGAGGGCTTGTAAGGGTCACCGTGCCCTCCCTCACCCTGCACAGGGTGGGGTCTGTCTGCAGAACCTGATGGGATGCCGGATCACAGCTTAGCACAGGACAGGGACAGTGGGTTACACCAGTTGCTGGGCTGGGAGGAGCTGTGGACATGGACCTGCAGCCACACGCAGCCTGCTTGGCTGATGCTGTGCCTAGAGATCAGCTATAGGGTTTTTGAGGTCTTCACATGCCCCATAGCACCTCAGTTCACCCAGGCATCCCCACATCCCAGGAAGCAGCATTCAGGGAAAAGCTTCACCTTGCCATCCGCCCCCCAGCACCACCGGGGTCAGGAGCTCTCCAGCTCCTGCTCCCATGGCAATATGAACACAGCCTCGGGGTCCCAAGGGCCCAAGCAGAGCGGAGGGTAAAGCCAGGGGCTGCATGCAAGGTGGGGGGGGGATGGATGCACTGGCCCTGAGCCAGGTGGGCAGGAGGGGAACAGGGATCCAGCGCTGCAGGGATGGGACCCTGCGGGTGAGGCGGCTCTCACTGAGGTTCTGCAGGACCCGGTCCCGCTCCAGCTGCGTGTCCCGGATCTTGTTCTGCAGCAGGATCAGCTTCTCCTCGTACTGGTGCTTGAGGGTCTGCAGGCGCCGTTGGCTGTTCTCCAGCTCATCGATCAGCTTCTGCTTGATCTCTATCTCACAAGTCAAATCCGCCAGGTCGGCCTGGAAATTCACGGCTGGAGGCAGGGGGGACAGTCAGGCCAGGGGTGATGGGGACAGCATCGCTCCCACTGAGCCACAGCACGAGGAGGGAGCAGGGGGAGACAAGGGGAACTTTGCTGGGGAGTGGTAGCCCCTCAAAGAGTCTCGGAGACCCCCTGCAGTGACCCTGGTGCTTTGCCAAGTCCCCAGAAAGGACATGGCACAGGGTCCAGGGGAACTCCTCCTTCCCAGGACTGGAGCCCAGATGAGCAAATGCACCCCGATATTCTGGGCTGCACATGGGGCTCTGCACCTTACCCTTCTCCTCTGCATCCGAGTCTGAGTCCACCAGGCTCTCTTCACTGCCCGAGTCCTCGTCTTCATCCTCGCGTCCATCCTCTTCCTCACAGCCACTCTCATCCTGTTCCTCCTCCTCCTCCTAAGAGATGAGCACCTAACCTCAACTTGCATGGCCTTGCCCTCCTCTCTGTGATCTCTCCCCTCCTCCAAACCTGAGCTCACCCTACAGCAATCAGCTGCAGCCCCTGTAATGGGACCCAGCCTCCTACACAGGCTGCAGCATCATTCCTGGGCCCACAGCACACACCACAGCGAGGGGCAGCTCTGTGCCCCATGCATCTCCTCCCAGCTGAACATCACTGCATCCCCCTGGCTCTCCTTCACCTACCTCTGGTGAAGCTGAGCCCCCAAAAAGATGTGGGCTCCTCGCTGCACAGCAGGGCTGGCTCCTGGTCTGCATGCTCACAGCCCCTCCAGCCTCCTTGCAGGACCAGGCCAGGACTTGGTCCCCCTCCCACCCAGGGTGATGACAGTCCTCCATCACCAAACATCCTCTTGGTAAAAGCACGAAGCCCCTCTCACCTCTTCTGCTTCATTCTCATCCGTCTCCTCCTCGTTGTCCTGCTGCAGCTTCTGCCGCTTCTTAAATGCTTCCTTCTCTGGGCTGGGGGAGAACAGCGGGTGCTGGTGAGTCCCAGCCTCAGGACTGGCCCCACAGGGACCCCACATCTCCTGCTCTTGGACCCTTTGGCGAAAGCAGCCTCCAGGTTCTCGTGGTGGGTGAAAACCCAACCAAAGGAGGAGAACCCACGTACCCAGGCTTTCTCTGGGCGCTCAGGTTTTAGTAAGGATGGGGCAAGAAGCAGGATATCCAGCCCCATGAGGACAGGCAGGGCTGATAGGTAGCCTCCCCCTTCCCAGCATCACACAGCAGCTGCCTTCACCTTTTCCTCCGCTGCCTCCTCTCTTTCTTTTTCAGGCGCTCCAGGTCCTGCTTGGCCCTTCGCAGGACATCAGAGGCCTCGGTCTCCACGGGTGCAGCGGGGCTGCCCAGAGCAGCCAGCCCTGGTGCTGGGGACGAGCCCACCGAGTAGGGTGGACGGGCAGAGAGGCGTGAGAGGCTGCGACGCAGGGACTCGTTCATGGATTCACTCTCCAGAAGCTTTGTCCTGGGGACCAGAGGTATGATGTGGTCAAAGAGGGGACATCCCACTGTCCCCTGTGGAGCGGAACTTGTTTGAGCGGTGGGAGACAGGGACAGAGCTACCACAACGCCATCCCCAGGCACCTTGGGACAGAAGGTTGGGATGCTGCGGACAGGGAGCATCCCAGGATCACAAGAGGTGGAGATGGACACAGGTTTGGGGAGCAGCAGCCCCTGGGGGATAGCAGGGACTCCCACCCCATCCATCAATGGTCACACAAAGGATGATATTGACCAAAGCCCCACCCAGCACTGAGTGGGACTCCCACAGCCCCAGTGGTGTTGATTGCTGCCCCATTGGGATTTATAAACAAAATGGTGCTGGAGACATGGAGCTGGGAGCAGCACTGGGGCTTGGACCCTGCATTGGCACCCAGAAACCCAGGAAACCCAACAGCCCTCATGCCTGACTCACCTCAGCTCCTCAATCTCTCGGATGTAGTTCTGGATGAGGGCACCAATGGCTTCATTGCCATCACCTGGAGGAGCAGAGGCTTAGTGGGGTCAAGGTAAGACACTGACCGTGTTGCAGCACCCATCCGCACCACACTGGGTGGGTCAGGCCAACGTGTCATGCATGTGCCCAGCCTCACCTGCCTTGGCCAGCATCAGGTTGGCCTCCTGGCTCATGAGCTGGGTGACCCTGTTGTTGATGGCGTCGATGGCCTCCTGCATGGCCTTCACCCGCATGCGCAGGGCGCTGTTCTCCTTCTGCAGCATGGCGTTCTCGCGGAAAAGGTCGCTGTAGCCCTCCGAACCGTCCTCCCCGATGACCCGCTTGCCCTGCAGGGACATGAGGACAGTCCCTGAGTGCAGGATGTGCCAGGACATGGGGGCCCACCACTGCCTCCCTGAGGGTAACCCAGCCCCCAAAGCAGGAGAAGGGAAAACCTAAGGACCAGGAAAGCCTGAACTCAACAGGCAGAGATGCTCCAAGGTTTCTCTCTGCCCCAGCATCCCCGAGGCCCTGCCTGTGGCCAAGCAGGAGCTGAGCCCATGGTTGAGCCTCCTAAGCTCAAGCCACTGGTCCAGCTTTTCCCAACATGGGCACATTGGGCAGGAAGCAGCTTAGCAGCCACCGCCAGCAATGGCAAAGTGCCATCCTCACAGTGCCTCAGCATCCCCCACACCACCGCAGTGCCACCAAAATGCCCATCCAGAGCAGAGCTCAGCTGGCTGGGCTGTGGGGCAAACTGTGGGAGAAAGTGCCCTGCAACAGGGCCAGAGATGACCAGGTTACGCATGGGGAGGGAGAACTGTGAGCAGAAGGGTCCTGTTTGCTAAAACTGCCCCAAGCCAAACACAGGAAGGTTCCTGCTCCCAGCTCCACGGGCTCGCTCGGGCACTCACTGCCTTGTACTCCATCAGCTCCATCTGCAGACGGGCAATCTCAGCCCTCAGGGCACTGATCTGCTGACTCGTCTTGTCCTGGTTCACCACCACCTTGTTCTTGATGTTGCGAGCTCGGTTGGCGTACTTGAGTGTGTTCAGGGTCTCCATGAAGTCGCGGTCGGATGGGCTCACGCAGGCGATCATGATGGTTTGGCTTAGGGAGGTGAAGGGCAGGGTGAAGGGTGGTTTCCCCACTCAGTACGTGGGACCCAGCTCAGTCTCTGTGACTCCAGACACCCATCCCAGCCCTTCTGTGGTTTATAACCAAGGCTTAAACTGGGTTCAATCCTTCCTAGTGTCAGAGCACCGTCAGCACACACACATGATAGATTCACAGAATGAATCATAGGATGGCTTGGGTTGGAAGTGACCTCAAAGACCATCCAGTTCGAACCCCTGCCATGGGCTGGGTGCCCCCAGCTCAGCTGCCCAGGGCCCATCCAGCCTGGAACCACCTCCATGGTTGGGGCACCCACAGCTCTGGGCAGTGCCAGGGCCTCACTGCACTCTGAGTGAAGGATTTCTTCCTAACATTTAACCTAAATCTCCCCCTCTTAGTTTAAACCATTCCCCCTGGTCCTATCACTACCAGACCATGCAGAAAGTCCATCTCCCTCCTGTTTATAAGCTCCCCTTAAATACTGAAAGCTGCAATGAGGTCTCCCCAGAGCCTTCTCTTCTCCAGGCTGAACACTCCCAGCTCCCTCAGCCTTTTTTCATAGGAGAGGTGCTCCAGCCTCTGAGTATCTTTGTGTCCTCTAACATCCATTCCATGGCACAGCACTGAGCAAAAGCAGCCTCCCCAAGCTGGCTCACACACACCAGGCTTGCTGGGGAGGAATGGGCCCTACAGAGAAGTACAGCAGACAGAGAATTTAGGCTGTCATGCTGGGAAACTCCAGCTGCTGTGCCTCAGATCTGCAAGGGCTCCGGAGTCTCTAACACCAGCTAATTCCACCAAAGCTGTCTAATGGCACCTGGGACACATGAGCAGCCAAGCTATTCACATCTGCAGTGTCATGCACAGCCTGTCAAGAGGCATCCACCCCACAGCAGGCAACCCACAAGGCAGGAAAGTCCTGAAATAACCCCCACATGCTCCATAGCCCCTCATCCCATTGGCAGGGGGACAGTGGGGTCCCCATACCTGTTGCCCCCGAGGGAATCCTGCAGCAGGCGGGTGAGCTTGGAATCACGGTAGGGCACGTGCACAACTTTCTTGCTCTGGTCTCCGAGGGCACTGATGACATTCCCCAGGGCCAGCTGCCAACACAAAGGAAAATCCCCAACCCAGATTCAGCCCCTGCTGAGCACACAGCTGGCACACAGCCAGCACTTCAGGCTGGGGGTGCATGCTGTGACAGATATGGGGTGCAAGGCAGAGAGGCATAGGGCTTCCCTGGCCATTCACCCTCCTTCCCTGTGCTGTGCCTCTCTCCCACAGGCACTAGGGAACACCACTGAACTTTGGGGCCATTTTTAAGCCCAGATGAGCAGCCCTCAACCTTTTGGGGACCAGCACACTTGTGCTGTACCCCTTTCCCCATAGCCCTGCCCTCAGCAGTCAAGCCATGCCCTCACCACTTGTATCTTGCACCACAGATAGTCCCACCTCCAGGGCCAGGCAGCATAACCCACAGCAACTCCAGCAGCACGGAGCAGCTCCAAGCAGCACCAACAGGTCCCCACGCAGCCCCTGCCCCCCCCCTGCCCCTCGCACGCCCGGGGCCGTACCAGCCCGCAGTTGATGGAGATGCCTTCCTTCGCTCTCTCGCCGGTAGCACCCGTTCGCTTCAGCCTCTCCGAGCCAGCCAGGTCAACAAAGTGAAACTTGGCCGTGAGGGTCTCGTACTCGGTGGGGGGCTGGGCTCCATCCGGGAGCCCCGTCACCTCCCCGTTCACCTGCAGCCGGGCACACATGGAGGGGTCACTGCCACGGCCCCAGCAGGGCCCCCTCAGCCACACTCAGCCCTCAGCATGCAGCCCCCCGAGGATCAGAGGAGAGGAGCCCAATGGCAGTCACTGTGGATCACCCCACCCCTGGGACAGGGCTGCTCCAGAGAACAGCTTAGCTCCCACTAAATACTAAAACCCAGCCTCTTTGCAAGGCTTCAGAACCCCTCCCCTTGCCAGGAACCCACACAGAGCCAGGAAGAGCCCAGCAAGAGGGGCGGGCAGGCTCCCCAGCCTCCCCACATCTCACCAGCTCCGGGCGGGCGCACACTCTCATCTGGCAGAGGTGGATGGTGAAGATGGCATGGGAGCGGGAGCTCTGCACGTTCATCTGGGTGCTGGCAGTGGTACGGGAGAGAGCCCCCTGCTTCAGGCACTGGATGAGCTGCACCAACACACAGCAGAGGAACAAAACCTTTGAGTGACCTTTTAAATTGGGACAGCACCTCTTGGCAGCCCTGACCTCTCCATGCATCACCCTGGTGCTGCCCTGTCCCATCCCAGATGGGATCATCCTCATCTTGCTGCCCACAGCATATCCCTGGCTGCAGTCCTTCTTCTGCACCCACCTCGTCCTGGGAGCTGATGAGCCGCGACGTGACCCCCGTGGTGTAGATGCTCCCGCTGGCATCCTCGTGGATTTTGATGTTGGATTTGCGGTGGCGTGCGTCTGGGTCACGAGTGCTGTCAAACAGATCCAGGATCTCCTCGTTGTAGAGCTGAATGGGGCAAAAGTGGGTGCAGGGTGAGTAAAGGGGAACAGGAGGCTGCGAGGGCATGGCACAGGGGGGCTGGCAGGAGCTGCCCTGTGCCCTCGTGCAGCCCTGAGAGCTGGGATGGATGCGTCTGCACATACACATGTGCAGAGGAAAGGATGATCGTGGTGCGCACGCAGGTGTAGGACACGGCGTGTGCTACAAGAGATGATGCACAGGTGAGCTCTGATCTGTGCATGGGTACACAAACAGGGGAGAACACCCATGAGGGATAGGGTGAAAAGCCTTTAAGGCATCCAGCTGGCAGATGGCACAGCTCAATGTGACCTCATCCTGTGCCTGGCACAGCCAACCTGGGGGGCACGACAACAAGCAGCCTCAAAACACATCAGAGGAAGCCTTCCTGCCAACCCTGCTGTGCAAAGAGGGGTGCCACGTGTCATCCCAATTGATTGTCACCCACCTCCAGGAACTGGGCGCTGACTTTGAACTCGGGTGCTGCCACCCCTTGGCTCTGTGCCGCCCGCTTGCGCTCCTCGATGCCGCTGAAGAGGTGGCTGATGGCCCGCGGGATGATGCCCTGCTCATCCTCGGAGATGTTCATGTCAAAGCCAGTGCCCATGGTGTACGTCTTCCCCGCGCCAGTCTGCAAAGAGGGGACTGGCTGAGTCCTCAGTGCTGCAGCCACACCTCCCCAGGCTCCCCCAATGCCTCTGCTCCCCATCACCATGCTGGCTCCCATGCTCATGCCCCAGCCTTGCCTCCCCTTCTCCTCCTGCTCCAGCTCCCACCCAGCCCTGGGACAGCTCTGTCTCCTCTACACCCAGCAGCTTTAACGTCCTGCCTGCCCCCTACCTCTGCGGGTACCATCCCAGGAGAGCCCAAAGCCCAGGATGGAGCCCAGAGAAGTGTGTACCTGGCCATATGCCAGCACAGTGGCATTGTAGCCCTCGAAGCAGCCTTCGATGAGCTTGCCCACGCACGTCGTGTAGATCTGCTCCTGCCACGTGTCCAGGTCAAAGACGAAGTCATAGGTGAAGGCTTTGTCCTTCCCCAGCAGCACTTGGGGCTCGCCGGGCGTCACAGAGGTGCAGATGTGACATCCCTCGATTTTCTCTTTGGACAGCTGGGGACGGATCCTGCAGGAGGAGAAATAAGCTGAGGGCAGCCTTGGGCTCACCCCACTGCCTGGTCCTGGGGATGTGAGCATGCCCAGTGCTGGGTCTGTGGCTGCTCCAGGCTGGGGACCTCTGCTCATGGCATGAAGCAAATGGCACACAGCAGGAGTGGGTAACGACCTGCAGCCTGCACCTAAAGCTTCTCCTTGCACCAACCCACACCCACTGCAGCTCATCTGCTGTGGTCACCAACTCAGAGCTACAGCAGCTCCTTTGCTGTGGTGTCCCCAGCCAGGCAGCGAGCTCTGGGCTGCACGTAGGCACCGATCAATTCATCGGAGCAGCCCGGGCTGCCAGGGCAGAGGCAGGCAGACGGGACGTGACGCAGCCAGCTGCAGGACAGGTGCACTCGCTTGGGAGTCAGCGAGATCAAACTGCATTTACAAAAACCCGAAATGCAAAACACAACGAGACAGTCCCAGCACCAAAACAACCGTCTGAACCAAACCACCGCCCAGCCCCATGGCTGCCCCAGGCTACAGGCTCTGCAGATGGAGCCGGGACCGGCGAGGCTGTGCTGGGCTGCAGCAGCACAACCGACCCCACCACATCCCACCCTCTGCACCCGAACCCCCCGAGTGCTTTGCAGCAACACAGACACCAACAGAGCCACACAGACACAGATCTGCTGCACACAGGGCAGCAGCACAGCTCCGGGTTTCGGGGACGCGTTGGCTGTGGGAAGCAGCCGGGTCCCCCGGGGACTTGCGGAGAACGAGGGAACGCGGAGCCAAACGCCCTGGCAAACAGCTCTCATTAGAGCTAATGACTGCACATCTCCCCTCCCTGGATGCTTCATAAACATGGCTATTAATTCCTGCAAAGCCGCACGGCTGGCAGGCCAGCAGNGCCACAATAGAAAGCAGCTTCTGATGTGTTCAAGCTCGAGAGTCGCTCCCGTCGCCTTCCCAGGGTCCCACCCTCCCGCAGGAAAACGAACCCCAGCTTTAATTACTCCGACGCGAAGCGCTCCCCCTCCCCAGACATGCACAGCGACGGCGTCCCCAGGGAGCAGACAGAAGAACAAACTGGATCCAGGGTATTTTTGGAAATTTTTTTTCCTCTCAAGAAAAATGAGAGCAGGGTTTTCAGCAAAAGGCTTTTTTTTTTTTTTTCCCTCCCCCCAAAGTGATTAAATATGTGCATGTGGGTTTGGGAGAGGCTGTGCAGCAGGGCTGGGGTGTGTGTGACTGCGCATTAATTTTCCATAGGACTTTTGGGGACCCATTTTCACAGCTGTGGGACCTGCAGGGAGCTGGGGGAGGGGGGAACCCAGGTGCCAACGTCCCTCTGTGCCACCCCAAGGGTGACTGGGGACACCTTCCCAAAGGAAGGTCATGGTCTCAAGGCAATTGTCCCAAATGTCACTGGGGTACACCCCAGGAGCTGCTGCAGACAGAGTGCAAATATCAGCCCCCCCACCATGAGAGCAGCTGGAGGGCAGGGACGAGGCCAGCAGCTTCCAGCAGACACAGCCCTGCATGGGACATCCTGGGGACACTGCTGTCACCAGCAGCCCCACTGCCTGTCATTGGGAGATTGATGTGGCCACCAAGAGCCAGCACAAAGAGATTCCCTGGGCAAGCGCTGCTGCTCCTCCTGCTCCCAGCCATCAGCCAGCCCCAGCTCCCTGTTGCTGGGGGGTCTCGTCCCACCCCTGGAGGAGCATCACCGTGCCAGGCACTGGGCGATACAGGGCCTGACCGGGTGGGTGCTCACATCAAGGTCACATCACACCCAGCAGCATGAGACCCCTCGTCGTGAGCCCTAAGGATCTGCAGAGCAGCGCGGGCCCTCAGCCCCATCCTCAGCCCCACCAGGTGGTGCTGGGGCAGCAGGCAGCTCCTGCCTTGCCCTGCCTCAGTTTCCCTACTCTGCTACTGAGATCAGCAGGTTTGGTGGCCACACAGCTACCATCTGGGTGCAAGGCCACAGCAGCACCAGGCTCATGGAACCACAGAGCACCCCAGGCTGGAAGAGACCCAGGGAGATCCCTGAGTCCCACCCCTGTGCCCACACAGCATCCCCCAAACCTAATTCCTATGGCTGAGAGCGATAACCCAACACTCCCTGAGCTCTGGCAGCATGGGGGCATGACACTGCCCTGGGCACTGTGCCATGTCACTGCCCCTCCACTCCCTGTGAGGGGCTGCAGGCTGCCATGATGGGGCTGCGGGCCATGAGGCCCGCCATGAGGCCTCCCCTCAGCCTCTCCTTCTCTGGGCTCAACAAACCAAGGGCCCTCAGTCACCCCTCATACTCTTGCCCTCAGACCCTTCCCCATCTTCACAGCCATCCTTTGAGGGCACAGCTCAGCGCTGCCCCTCTGCTCCCTGTGAGGGGCTGCAGGCCGCCATGAGGCCTCCCCTCAGCCTCCCCTGCTCTGGGCCCAACAAACCCAGTGCCCTCACTGCCAGCCCTCCCTGCACTTGGGATGGTGACAAGGGACCCAGTGCCTGTGAAGGAGCTGGAGGGTCCCAGCTGAGCGCTCTNGGTTTGGTGGCCACACAGCTACCATCTGGGTGCAAGGCCACAGCAGCACCAGGCTCATGGAACCACAGAGCACCCCAGGCTGGAAGAGACCCAGGGAGATCCCTGAGTCCCACCCCTGTGCCCACACAGCATCCCCCAAACCCAACCCCTATGACTGAGAGCAGTGTCCCAGTACTCCCTGAGCTCTGGCAGCATGGGGGCATGACACTGCCCTGGGCACTGTGCCATGTCACTGCCCCTCCGCTCCCTGTGAGGGGCTGCAGGCTGCCATGATGGGGCTGCAGGCCGCCATGAGGCCTCCCCTCAGCCTCCCCTGCTCTGGGCCCAACAAACCCAGTGCCCTCACTGCCAGCCCTCCCTGCACTTGGGATGGTGACAAGGGACCCAGTGCCTGTGAAGGAGCTGGAGGGTCCCAGCTGAGCGCTCTGCCAAGCAAAGCTGGCACCAGCAGCACAGGGCAGGGGACACAAAGGCCCGGCAGAACGGAGGGAGCTCTCCTCTCTCTCCTCCCCTTTCCTGCCATGCTGGCAGGCTGTGAAAGCTCCGTCTCCATGGCTCGGCTGCCAGGGAGACCGAGCATCTGGGGGGGAGCGGCGGAGCGGGGAGCACCGCGCACCCCGAGGGGCAGGGAGCATGGAGGCATGCACAAAGGATGGGCTGTGGGGGCCTGGCCCATGGGCACCGGGGGGCAGCCAGCTCCCACGGGCAGCCCTCGGGGTCCCTCCGGCCTGGGGGAAGGAGCAGAGCCCACGGGGAGAGCCGCACATCCCGGCATCTCCAGCCAACGGGATGGGTACAGGCAGCAGCCCCGTGGCAGAGCTTCACCCGCTAAGGCCTGTGGGATGGGCCAAGGGGTGCTCCCACCAGGGGACACCACACAGCCCCACTGCACTGGGGCTGCTTGCTCACAAAGGCACAATTCAGGAGGCACGGATGGCTGTGGTCATGTCCTCATGTCCCCCCGCTGCCTCACCTGATGCCTCAGTTTCCCCTCTCCCTGTTCACTGCTACAGCAAAGGGCTCCAGAGCCTCCTTCTGCTGGGTATGGCAGCACACCCCCACACCCCACCTCTCCACGGCAAGGGACACAGCACCCCGCATGCTGACCCCCAGCCCTGCCCGACAGCACAGCAGGAGGGGACACACAGGGGCAGGAGGGACTCAGCCTCCCCCACAGCAAGAACTCCTCTGCTACCACCACGCTTTGCTCCCCTGCACCCCAAACTGCCCTCCATGTTTTGCCCCTGCCCTGTGATCGCTCCCAGCACCTCCTGTGCCACCCCGAAACACCCTATGGGTCACAGACCTCCCCCTCAAGGCACTGCAAACCCAAAAGATGAAGCACAAGGGCAGCAGCATAGGGTCTTATGGCAGCACTCTGTCCCATCTGCCCATCAGCAGCTCCCCAGGGCTGCTGGGTGCCACCAGCAGCAGAGAAGGTCAGAGCCAAGAGCTCCAGGCTTTCCCGTATCCCCAGGCCAGTGCTGGAAGCACAGCGCTGCCCATCCTTGCCAGCAGCTCCCAAGGCATCAGCCCAGCACAGCCCAGTCCCATGGGGTCCCAGGAGGACAAGCCCCCAGCCCTGCTCCCTGCCAGGTCCTGGGAGTGTGTTCGCTGCCCAGAGCCGGCTGCTGGCACACAGGTTGCTCTGGACCCAAATCAAGACAAAGTTAAGCATTTAATTACCGCAGCGGGGAAGCAGCTCAGCAATCAGAGAAAATTGAATAAGGCTCCCCTGGGACTGCCAGGTCTGGTCAGAAAACACTCAGATTAAGAGATATAGCAAGGCATTTCCTAGGAGGAGCGAGCAGAGCTCAGGGCTCAGCCTACCTCCACGCTGGTGCGATTGCAGCAGGGCTGGCTCTGAGGGCGCAGCAGGGCTGGCTGCCAGGTCCCCACACCCCTGCAGCGCTGGGGAAACAGGGAAGCCCCTGCAGGACCTGTCACCACCCTATATCTGTTCCCTAAGCACCCCAACATAGACCCTCTGCCTGCCACACACACGGCGTGCTGGCTGTGCCCAGCTCCGTAGGACAAACCCTGCTGCCCTGAACCCCAGAGCCCCTGGGGCCCCCTAATCCTCCAGGCTTAGGGAAACCTTTAAATCAGGTGCTGGCAGCCGCCGTGTGCTGCTCATTAGCTCTGGCAGGAGCACACCGGCCCCGAGCTGCACCATCTGCTGAGCATCAGGACCCCACAGGGCAGCGGTACAGGGATCCTGCACGTGGGAGACCCCAGCCCAAGGCTGCAGGAAGGGCTGGGGGGAAGCAGGGGATTGAGCCTTACCCACAGCATCACCTGGAGGGCAGGGGGAATGGGCTGAACTTGCAAAGTCCCAGGACTCCTCCTCTGCCCCCATAAGCTGAAGAGCAGCAGCTGGTGATCCCATCAGTGCTGGGCCTGGGAGAAGGGGTGGGGAATGCCACAGAGATGTTTGCAAACAGCACACCCAGCACAGCCCCAAAGCGATGCTCCAGCCGTTCTCCAGCCCTTTCCTCCCCACCAACACGAGGCCTTTCCTCCTTCTCCAGCATTGCTCATCCCCCAGACCAGCGTAGGGATGGAGACCGCCCACGTGTGCCACCCCCCAGGCAATGTGCACCCACCATGGGCTCTGGCAACAGCCTCAGCATCACAGCAGTGGGAACTTTTGGCACAAAGCACACTGAGCAGCCCCAGCACCCCACGCCCCAGAGGCTGCTCTGCTCTCACACCCAGGTCCTTTGGGTCCAGCACTGGGATGTGCTGCTCGCATGGGGAAGGAAGAGCTGGGATGCAGCTGGCAGAGCCCAGGGACAGCTCTTCCTGCAATCCAGCACATCCCAAACCCGCCGGCTGTTTAACCCCTCGATGGGGATTATTTTGACAGCAGCAGGCAGGAAACACCCCCCTGGGACCACAGGGACAGTCACTGCAGCAGAAGGTAACAACAGCCAGGGCAGCCCCTCGACCAGCGTGGGCTCTGCGGGGGTATCGCCTTCCCCTGCGGGGCCGGGAGCTGTGTTCCTGACAGCTTTGTTTAGCACTCCAGCTCCTGCCGTTTGCTCTCCTTTGGAGCTTTGCCTCCTGCGATTTGCTCCCCCAGTTTCGCTCTCAGTGCAGGAATGCTGCAGCTGGTCCTGCCCTACAGCTTAAGGAGCCCCAAGTTCCCGGTACCTCGGGGCATTAAGGATTTAAATCCCCGCTGACGGGTGCTGGGTGCAGGCACCAAAAGCCTCTTACAGCCGCCTTGCCCGGGGCGACGCCATCCCTGCGCTGCACCGCCCGGCGCAGCCCCGCTCCCCCCTCGCAGCAGCGATGTTTCCATCCCCTCTCGAACATTTCCGCTGTAAAAGCCAGCGAGCGTGCGCCTGATTGAAGCCAGGCGCAGAAAAACCCCTCTCGCCCACACACCTGGGCCCGGCATTTCCCCCAGGACTGGGGCCCGAGCTGTCCTGAGTGGAGGCAAAGGATGGGGAAGGTGTTTGGGGTCCCTGCGGTGCCACCTCCCCTCCAGATCCTGGGGCTCAGCCACGGATCAGTGCCATTCACCATGGAGCCTCCCAGAAGGGAGAGATGCTGGAAAAAGCAGAATCTCAGGGCCGAGCAATGGGAAGGGCTGTTCCACCATAACCCCCGGAGCCAGGCACATCCCCAGGTTTGTCTCACCCCCACCTCTGCCCAAACGCCCACCCCATGAAGTCACCCTACATGGCCCCGTGAGTGCTGAGCAAAACTGCCCTGACACCAGCCAGACCAGGAGGGGTCACAGAATCACAGGACGGTGATGTCCCACCGCACGGTGCCACAGCATCACACAATGGTTTGGGTTGGAGGGGACCTAAGATCATCTGGTTCCGACACTTCCCACGAGCTGGTCCCCCTCCACACCAAAGGGCTGAGCCACAGCAGCACCACGATGACAGCGAGCACTGGGCTGTGCTGTCCCCTCCCCACCCATCATCCCCAGGCTGATGCCACCTCCCGCCCTGCACCCAAAACCCCGCTGGGGCAGAGCTGCTCCTGGAGGCTCCGCGTGTGCAGAAAGCACTGCAGCAAGCAGAGGAGCCCCAGCCACACGGCAGCAGGATGCTGGCAGGACGCTTTACAACCACGCTGCCACCGAGCCGAGGCCTCCAGGGCACGCTGTGATGGCTGCACAACCCCATCCCCGGGCAGAACATCCTGTGCTCGCTCCCAGGGAGATGGGATCAGTTCCCAGGGCAGGAGACAGCCAGGACCCAGGCTGCAGCGTGGGGGCACGGAGCATCTCAGCAGGAGTGTTTATGAGAGCAGCAGAGCACTGGAGGTTGCAGGGTTTAAATAAACTTGAAACCCGACTCAACTTCCTTCCCCAATTTCACAAGCGCTGCTTCCTGAGTCGCTGCAGCCGGCCGGGTGCTGCAGGCAGCTCCGGCACACGGGGAGCTGCGTTCCCTCCGATCTTGGGGGCTTGGGGAGCATTTCTGCAGCCAGCCCCGCTCCTCAGCCCTCCCCCTGCCCCAGAGCTGAACACCCTCTGGGTTTGTGCACAGCATCAGCCCTCCCTGACACAGCAAAACCGCACGCACCAGGGAGCGGGGGCCCTATCCGGCCCCCAGCCCCGCGGCACCCCCAGCTCCGCTGCAGCTCCTGGAGCTGCTCACCAGCCCCAAGCACAGGGGTGCCCCAAGCCCCCGTAACCGCTGTGCTGCAGGACGGAGCACGGAGCTGCAGCAGCAGCCGCTGTGAAGGTCATCTGCAGAAGGTCTCCGAGCAAGCACCCAGGGTGCGAGGGTCCCTGGGCACCCGGCAGCGAGCCAGGCAGCTCCCAGGCACCCACAAAGCAACACAGGGGGCTCAGTGAGGATGGCAAGGGGAAGGCAGCCCCTGCCTGCAGCCACGTGCCAGCCGTGGGGCCAGCAGCAGCCGCTGGGCCTGCGCCTCTCCCTGCTGCCGGCAGCGCTGCGGCAGCCACAGCCATTTCGCTCCCAGCACACCGGAAGCCTGAACACAGCCCTGTGCCCTATAGAGCACCCAGCTCCGAGGGACCCCAGGAGCAGGGGGCAGCCGGGGGTCTCAGAGGGGAAGGGAGAGGATTTAAGCTGTCCCTTGAGGCTGACAGAGAAACACTGCAGCATCTCCCCTGCCAGAGGGATACAAGAGCAGGTACCAGGAACCCCCAGAGACAGGGCAGCTCTGGCACCCAGCCCCAGGGGCTCTGTGAGATGGGCCCTGGTGGCTGCAGCACCTCCTGGCAGCAGTGGGACCGTGCCCATTGCCCAACAATTTAACCCCAGCAGCACACAACCCTCATCCTCCAAAATCCCAGCTTCCAGTATCCCCTTCCCCACGTCACTGAGCCCACCTCGCTCTCAGTAGCAGCAGGGACACAGGGACCTGAAGAAACGGCACAGCTGGCACCTTGACATTATTACAAAGGGACAAAAGGGGAGCTTTTGTCCCCGACCTGCCGCACCCCAAAGGCATTCAGCCTCCTCCATGCTCCCTCCTGGAGCTGCCTCATCCCCAACAGCCGGGAGCTGGGAGCTGCAGGCAGGGATTGCACAGAGGGTGGGGGTCTGGGAGGCTCCCGCAGCCCCACTGCTCCCCTCGAGGTGTCACAAAGAGAAACCCCGCTCTGCTCAGGAGGGGACCCAGCACCAGGCCCCCGGGGCAGCTCTGGCACAACGGTAGCGGGGTGCGAGGGGCTCATTCCTCACCAGGAGCCGCACACCCTGCGACCTGCTGCTGCCTGCTTTGTCTCGCAGCCTCCTCGCTCCCAGCCCTCCTTTGTCCTCACCTCCGTGAAGCATCGCCCCAGTGCTCAGTGCTGCGCCGAGGGGGACATTGCTGCTTCCCAAGGAGGGGTGGGAGGGAGATGGACCCTCTCCCTCCCCGCCCCAGCCCTCACCATGGACACCCCAGCACCACGATACCACAGAGGGAAGGCTGTGCATTTGCATCACCTCCTGCTTGGGATCTCCGTGTGCGCCAGACCCCAGCACACACAGGGGCTAAAGGGATCGGTTGGGAAGAGCCCAACCAAAGCAGCCCCACAGCCACCATCCCTGACAGCGCCCACTCCATCTCCTGGGGAAAGGGACCCGGCCCTGGGCCTTTGTTACAAGGCTCCATCCTGAGAGAAATGCAGGATGGAGGACGGGAAGAGTCCGGCCAGCAGGAAATCTCCACCCGCAGCCGCCGGCATCGCTCGGTTCCCGGGTCAGTGTCCTGGCACGGACAGCCCGTCCTGCCCTGCACAGGCACCACAGGAGCACCCGCAGCAGGAGGATGCTGACACCTCCCTGCCACTCCCCCGCCTGCAGGACCGCAGCCCAGCTCTGATCCTCAGCCTCTTGAATGGAGCAGGGCAGCACACCCCCACGCCAGCTTGCAGGGCAGGGGATGCATCTTGGTGCACGCACACGCAGCCACACACCCACCATTTCCCCTCCATCACCGCCACTGCACTCAGCATCTTTTGTGCTCTCGCTCTGCCCAGGGCAGCACCTCTGCAAATCCTCCTCCAGGGACCAACACAGCCCCACTGCAGCTCTCCGTCAGCTCCCCATGGTGCCACTGTGGGCACGGATAAGGCACACACAGCACCCCGTGCCCTCCCCAGGGCTCCCCTTGGCTCTTCCCACAGCCCCACAATGGGGAGCAAGGTGGGAGCAGCTGGGTGGGGAAGGGCTCGATGCTCCCCTCACCCTGCACGGGGCTCGGTGCACCCAGGACCAGCCCAGAAGGCGCGGGCTGACCCGGCACAGCCACGGGGTGAGGGAGGAAGCTGCACGCCCAGCCCCTGCCATGCGGATGGTAGCTCCGGGTCTGTCCCTGCCCACCTCACCGGTTGGCTTTGACGGGCTCACGACCCCTTCTGCTGGGGGAGGAAGAGTGGGTTCCTTCCTCCTTTCCCAGCAGAAAGAAGCAAAGAAAGCAGCACCGGTCTGCAGGACCCCAGCGGCCGCGCTCGGAATACACCCAGCCTGGTCCAGCGCTAACAAAGAGCCCCCCCAGTTCCATCCCAGTTCCGCCCAACACCGCGCGGATCGGCAGGAGGTTCGGGATCGGCCCCGCAGCTCAGCTCAGGCCCCAGCCCCGAGCCCCCCCCGGCCGCCCACGGACGAGGTGCTGCGGGCAGCTCCTTTCTTTAGGTGCAGGATCCGTAAGCGCATTGTTCCCAGCTCAGGGGCGGCACAAAGGACACAGAGATGCTGCATCGTCCCCCGCACACACACACATTGCGGGGGGGGGCAGAGGCGGACCCCCACGCCCCCCCCTCCACCCGCCCTTGGCAACACCGGGGGGGGGGACACCCCGC
>WBMW01000089.1:483206-520688 GCA_013396635.1 Penelope pileata
CGCGGACACGCGCGCACCCGCACCCATCGGTCCCTGCTGCCCTCTGCCGGGTCGGGGCTGAACGGGGCGTGCGGGGCTGCATATAAGGGTGCGGGGCTGTGTATGGGGGTGCGGGGCTCTGCATGGGGGTGCGGGGCTGTACCGGGGGGTGCGGAGCTGAGCAGGGGGTGCGGGGCTGTACCGGGCTGCAGCACATCTCCAGGCTCGACAAGGAGCACACAGAGTCCTGCACGTCACCAAAGGGACCTCCACACCGTCACTGTTCCCCTTGCAAGAAATGAAGCATGTCCTTGCTGTCCCCTAGCACAGCAAATGCCCGGCTGCTCGGCAGCAGCCCCGCAGCACTTCGGGGTGGCAGGAGGTGGATCCCGCCCCCGGGCAGCCAGACAGCACGAGGGATGTGGGGCTGCCCCTATGGGGTCCCCGCTGCCTGCCTGCATCCCCTGGGGATGCTGCACCACCACCTCCCCTCTGCAAGCAAAGCTCTCCAGAGCTCAGGCTGCAGATGGAGCTCAGCAACAGCCATTTCCCTTTTATTAAGTTAACAAAATGCCCTGCTGGAGAGCAGACACGCTCTATTGATTCAGTGTCTCTCCTGGGACTGATCGGTTTGCTGCATTTTGATATATATTAGGCAAGGAAGAGCCCTGCGGTGCTGTTTGGAGGGGCTGGAGGCCCTCTGAAGGGAGAGCCCTGCCCAAAGGTGACCTTGGGGACAGGGCTGGGCCAGTGCTTGGCCCTCAGATTCCTCCTGGGGCACTGAGGTTGTAACAGTGGGCCCCGGGCAGAGCCCTTCCCACAGAGCAATGTCCCCACTGCCCCCAGTGACAGAGGTCACACCGTGGTTGCAGCTCTGCTCTCTCTCACACCTCTGCCCTCTTCTATTTTATTACTGAGTGAGGAAAAGGAGCCCAAAAGCCCTCAGGCCTCACTCTGGACTTGTGCAAAGCCCCCAGCCCGGGGCAGATTCCCCCAAGCCGTGCTCTGACAGTGCCCATCCTCCTGCCCCAGGGCTGCACGCAGCAGCAGCAGGGTCCTGCAGGGACAGGAGGATGCAGGCTACAGCTGCTGGGGTGCCTGTGAGTGCCCAGCCCTTGGCACCCTCACACTGACTGATTGAGGCGTGAGCACGTGGGAGTGGGGAAAGCTCTGCTTAAACGTGCTCTCCCTTTTGCAGCCCCCTCCCCAGGCTGGGCTTAGGCAGTCAGCAGCTGTGCCAGGTGAGCAGAGGAAGGAGGGGATGGGGAATCCACGGAGTCACACAGCAGGGACACTTTAATGATCTGTCCAGCTCTTGCAAGACCCTTCTGGCACAGCATCACCCTGTCCTGTCACCAGCATCCTGTCACCAGCCCAAAGAGCTTCCTGTGGCTGCACAGAGCCCCCCAGCCCCACAGGCAGAGATGGGGAGAAGTGCAGCACTGCTCTGATAACCCCCCAAGAGGGGCTGTGCCCTGGGGGCTGCAGGGCAGGCAGCTCACAGGTGAGCAGCTGAGCTGCTCTGTTGGGATGCGCTGAGCCCCGGGGTGCTGACTGGTGATGCAGCTGAGGTGTCCCAGGGAGCAGAGCTGGTTTCTGTGTCCCACGGTGCTTCTCTTCCCTTTAGCAGCTCCACAGCTGCCCTCTCCACTTCATCCACCTCCAACTGGCTGCTGGCTGCCATCTCGTCCCTGGTCACTGCTACGAAGGATGGGTCACGGGCCAGAGCCTCCAGGCCCCCGGAGATCAGAGCCTGCAGCAGAGGATGAGGCACAGCCCCGTGTGGGATCAGGCTGCAGCAGAAGGGCTCCCGCTCGCTGTCTTTGCCCTGCTGCCCGCCCTAATAGCTAAACTCTGCCCCCCAGTCTCCCACCACGGTGTGAGCATGGCACCCCACCACCTCCTGGCAGCTCTGCCTTTCCCTCTGCCAGCCCCTGCCTTACCTCCTGAATGAGGAAGGTGATGGCTGGGGTGGAAGATGTGCTTGCGTCGATGTTTTCACCCCACTGGTATCCTGAGCTGGACGCTGCTCCTGCCACAGTGCCATCCTGGATGAGAGGAGCAAGGAGCCCATTGGGTAATGACCATGGAAAATCTCTCCCACATTAAATTTTTTTGGCTGCAGGTACCATCCCCAGGCTGGGCAAACAGCTGTGAACCAGCCCTTACCCATGTACCTGGGCACTGAGGCAGGAGCCAAATGATGGGGTGCCAGGGCACAAGGGCCAGCCAGGAGCAGCAGAGGAGTGTATAAGCAACTCTGACCCCCACTTTTTTCTGCCCCATCTCTGGAGGAGCGAGGGGAGCCAGAGGGATGCTGCTCTAAGCTGCCCAGCATGGGTCAGCTCCAGGCTGGGGGCTCCTTCCCCGAGCTGATGAGAAAGAGAGGCTCCAGCAAAGCCTCATGGCAGGGAGATGCTCCTTTCCCAGGAGGTTCAGCCCATGTTCCCCACTGTGCTGCCCCTGGACACACGCTGTCCCCGTTACCTGCTGGGGATGAAGGTGCTGTCCCAATGATGGGTGATGCCCAGAGGCAGCTCCTCGCCTCCCGCTTGGCGTCCGCTGCAGCCTCTCCAAAGGGATGGGGAGGTCAGGCTCTAGGAGATGGAAAGGTGGGGACATCAGGTGGGCATGAGGGCAAGGCACCACAGCCACCCTGAGGGGATCGGCTGGGAAGGAGTTATCAAGACCGGAGGAACTGTGTCTCAGGGACGGGGACCCATGGAAGTCCTGGCGCCTGCCCTCTGGCCCCCATTTCCTCCTCACTGGGAGTCTGGAAGGTGGAGAGGTGATCCCCTCCTCCTGGAAATGAACATGGCCTTGCAGCCTTGCCTGGGGTACCCGGTCCTGCCCCAGCCCGAGGCACTGTCTCCATCACCGTGCAGAGTGGGGAGGTGGGGATGAGGTCTCCCAGAGCTCCTGGACAGGTCCCACCGGGCTCAGAGCTCTGGCTCAGCCCTCCAAGCTGCTGGGGGTCGCACCTCCTCCTCCTGCCTGCTACCAGCAGCCCCTCCCCACCACCCCGGGCAGGCTCAGATGCCCCAGAACAGGAATGATGCTGAGACTCACCCCGTGCTGCACGCCTGGGTGCTGCTGGCACTGTCCTCCTCAGCACCTCGTCCTCGTACTGCAGCCTGGCAGGGGCAGGCAGAGGGGTCAGCCCAGCAGGGACCACCACTCTGAGCCCAGCTCTACCCAAGGATGCAGCCCTCCCCACCTTCTGCACCTAGGGGAGCAGCTGGGTTGGATGAACAGGGTGCAGACCCCAAAAAATATGAGTAAGGATGTTCTCTCACATTGGTATCCCTTGTCCCCATGTTAGGCACTGGCGGTCCCTACCTGGTCCTTGGCACTCAGAGACTGGGGAAGGGAAAAGGATCATCCCTGCATTCCCTGGAGCCCTGTGTCTACCTCGATCCTAACGGCCCCGAGATGAAAGGATGATGAGAAGGACAAGAAAGGCACTTAGGGCATTGATGTGCAGAGCCACACATTAGCCGTGTGCTACCCTGGGGACATCTCTGGGATTGCCAGGAGCCAAAGTTCCACACCTGTGTCTGCAGGGCCACTTCTGCTGGCACCCAGCCCTCAATCCCTCCCCACAGCCCGCAGGGAGCTCGCCAGCCCTTACCCCTGCAGCCAGTTGGCGTTGTTGACGTTGGTGTTGCCTTCCTGGGGGAAGTCGTCGAGGAAGACGGGGGAATCGAGGTCCTCGCTGCCCACCTCTGTGAACTGCAGGGGCCTCTGGCTGGCCACGTGGGGCTGCAGGGGGCTGCTGGGCTCCAGGAAGCTGTCGACCTGGCCGAACAATCCGCCTGTCCTCTGCAAGCAACAGGGAGGGCGTCAGGGGAGGCACGGAGCTCTGGGGTTGTTGCCATGGGAGGAAATGTGTTTGGGTGGGTCAGCATCTACTGCCAGGCACATAACCAGGGTCCTTTTATAGAGAGGGAAACTGAGGCAGGGAACAGGCTGCCCATGATGCTCGCGGAGAAGAAAGATGCACTGATGTATTCTCGTCTTTCAGGGTCAGGCTCATCTCCAAGAACTGTCCTCCACCCACTGCAGCCACGCTGAGCCCCAACACATGGCAGTGGGGCTGGGGAGGACAGCCACCCCCCGGGGTGTGCTCACCCTGTATATCCCTTCCTCCATGGCAGCCTCCACCATCGCTCTCTCCAGCTCCTCCTCGGCAGTCAGGTCCCCGGAGATGGCTCGATGAATTTCGGGAGCGGCTTCTTCTTCAATGCTCCTCAGCCCAGCCTGGTGGGGACAAGACGGCATGGCTGGATGTGGGCTGGCCCCACAGCCCCACTCACTTTGGGTTTTGGAGAGGGGAACGGGATGCAGCTTGGTCTCCAGGCCTTGGTCACCAGGGGTTGGGCTGGTGCTGCCCCAGAGGCAGTTTGCCTTTGTCCCCCATCTGTAGGTGTCTGAGCTGGGGCCCATTTTATTTCTACAACAAAGCGATTTCCTCCCTATAAGAAGGTCAGCACCGCTGCTAGGGTGAGGAATGGGAGAAGGACCCCTGGCATCAGAAAAGAATGGGTGTGGGGATGAGGAGCATTCAGGCATTGCTCTGCAGTTGTCTCTTCCAGGCCTTAAAACAGCTTTGGGGCACATCAGAGCCTGCTGAGCCCTGTCAGCAAGGCACAGTCAAAAATCTGCTTTGCTTCAGGAGTCACCTGCACCCTGGGGACTACGGCCACCTTCGACCTGTCCCCATCTGTCCCCAGACAGGGCCACCCCTCCACCACCACGCTACCAACCTGGATCTCTACGGGGTTCTTCTTGGGACGGTACCCATAATACTCCTCCTGGCGCTTCATGAACTTCCTGAAATGCTCTTGGATGAGGAAAGTGGCATAGAATTTGCCCACTGTCACTTCATCATCTGGAGAGGAGGAAACCAATCTGATGGCATCGGCCACCACGAGGCCCCGAATTGCAGCGGAGCTCCCTGGCCAGGTGTTGCTGGGCCCCACTGGGAAGCCCCATGGGGTGATGTACCTCCAATAGGGGGGATGACCTGGTCCAAAAGCTTCATGCTTGTTCGCTTCCAGATTTTTTTGATAATGGTTCTGAGCTCCTCATTGGCCTGCTCGAAGTTACCTGTGGGAAAAGCAAGCAGGACAGAGCGGTTCATTCCCAGGGGAAGGAAGACAAAGCGTGTGGAGACCTGGACAGGGTGTGACAGCTCCTCTGCAGCCTCCCCACCCAGCAGACATGAGCTCTGCAGGAAAAAGGCTTTGATTTCAGCAAAAAGACCTTAACTATAGGGTGAGTCAGACACAGGCAATGGGCGGAACGTTGGTGCCGTGGTCTCTGCTCTGATGATCAGCAGCAGCCTTCCACCTTCCCTTCTTTTCTCTCCCAGACTTTACTATTCCTGCTCCCTTGCAAGCCCAGTCTGCCCTCATGCATGCTCTCAGATCTCCTGTGATCCTCCCAGTGCTTTCTGCATTGTGCTGGAGGCTGTGTCCCGCACCCCAGCTGAAGGGAAGGCACCGGTGCTGCTGGCAGATGGCCCCACTGCCCAGCTCCTCCCCCTGCTGTGCAGTTGTGTGATGCTGCCTAACCCACAGGCATGGAAACAAGCTGGTGTGGTTTCTCACCAAAGCAGAGCTTTGAAAACCACGCTGCTGGCAAGGAAGAAAGCAACTCCTCCCCAGCACAGCTAAGTTCAAAGAGGAGCCATCCTCTTCCATTCCAGGCTGGGGTCATATGCACCTGGGGAGATGCAGGACTGGAACAACCAGTGCTATGGCAGGTGCAGGGGGAGATCAACCTGCACTCCACGGTGTGGGAAGGAGCCCAGGAGACAGGGACTGGAACTGGGTGAGAACCACTCCGGAGCTGTTCAGCGAAGTTACCCAGCTGGGGTGCCATTGGTTTGCTCATCAGGGTTGCAACACATAATAAGATCCCCCAGGCATGGCCTGAGCTGCCCCATGCATGTGCCCATGGTCTCTGGTCCAACAATGTATGAAGCTTAGGGTTGCAACAGAGGGTCTGGCCCCACCAGTGAAGTGCCCAGTGGTCCTCAGACAGAGCAGGGAACAACAGTGCCTAGCATGCACCCTGCAGCACAAGGAGGGGGTCCCCCCATGCCATGGGAGCAGACACCACCCCCCTCACCTTCTGTCTTGATCTTGAGGGCTGTCCTCACCAGCGCAAAGAGGGTCGCGTTGAAGGTGACGGTGCCGTCGCTGTTCAGGGGCATGTTCATGCACACCAGGCGCTGCACAAACCCACAGCCATGAGCTGGGGGGCAGAGCGGGCCGGCAGCCCCCCAGGGATGCACAGGCTGCCCTCCCTGCCCTGCCTTGGGGCTCTGCATCCTCGGTTGGCAGCACATCCCTTGTCCTCACCAGCTGCTGAACCAAGGAGTGGGAACAACCCAACCGATGGAGCACGGGCTGGCAGGAGAGCTGCTGCACTCTGCATTGCCCTCCATCCTCCCAAAAGTGAACCAAAGGCTGCCAGGAGGGATCTGGGGATCAAATCTCCTATATAACCCAGGAGGGTTTATACTATTGAAGGTGCCTGAGCTGCCCTTGTAGTTTTCCTGTGAGCCTTATACAGATTCTGGCTTTGTGCAGAGAGCTAAGCCAGGAGCAGCGTACTCAAAACTGCAGAGCTGGAGTCTCCCTGGGTGCTATCACACCCTGGGGACAAACTCTGCAGCCCAGAAAATGCAGCTGTGCACTCAGGCCCAGCGTTGCCTCCTTGCCCCAGCTGCAGGTGGGGAGCACCCCAGCACAGCACAGCTCTCTGCAGTGAGGGCTGGGGGGACCACCCCCCAGTGCCACTCCCTGGGTGTGGAGGGGAGCACAGGCAGGTCCTTATCTGCAGGCCCCTGAAATGCATGGATGCCATGCACGTCACAGCATCACTGCTTTCCCTGAAAGGCTCCTCTCCATTCAACACCAGAGGTCAGAGCATGAGCACGAATCATGAAATTGGAAAGTGGCTGAATTCTCCTCCTCACCCTCCCAGCCTGGGGAAGGTGCCCCATGCCCGCACACCCTCCCATCTCCTTGGCTCCTACCTTACAGGCTACACGGTGTGGGCAGAACTTCCCGAAGCCCAGGGGAGGTTGGATACGTCTCAGCAGGGTCACCACATCCAAGTGCTTGATCCTGCCCCTGCAGAGGGGACAGGCTGCATCAGCAGTACGGTGGCATACAGCGGGACAGGGGTTTGGGCAGGGGCTGGGTGGGTTTGTCTTCATGGCCTGCCCCGTGCTGATGGTGAGCAGATCTCTTCCCTGTGCTCCTCTTAGGGAAAATGGGAAAATGACTGATCCCCGAGGTCTGCACAGGCATGGAAAGAGTCAGCAGCATCACCAGGGCTGGATGAGGAGGGGATTGGAGGTCCCCAAACCTCCTGATGGCTTTTATCAACGCTGGGACATGCTGGCAAGTCCACATCCACCTCTACGCTGGGATCTAAGTGCCAGACAGCACTCCAGCTCGCTCTGCCCTGCCTGTCTCAGGCCCTTGACGTGGTCCCCATGTCCCTGCCATGCACACGTGGTCACTCACTTGGCCTCGGGGTCGTACTCAGCCCAGATCCGTTTGAACTCATCCAGGTGATGGGGTCCCAGGATGGACCAGTCGCGTGTCAGGTAGTCAAAGTTGTCCATGATGACGGCCACAAAGAGGTTAATGATCTGAGGGCAGAGGAGCGGGGTGAAGGGTGCTGTCCTGGGTCAGAAGGGGCTCGGGTCCCCAGAGCCAAGGATGGTTTTGGTGACCCCACACAGAGCCAAACCTCCCACCCAAAGGGCATTATATGAAAGGCTGCAGCAGGCACAGGACAGCTCTTCTCTCTCCACCCTCATGAGAGCCAATGTGGGCACTCAGTGCCCATCTGGACAGCAGCACATGGCGCTGTGGGATGGAGCTATGGGGATTTGGGGCCCCATGGTGCCACATTTAACATGCCTGGGGGGTGAGCTGGGGGATGATGCCTCCGGGAGGAGAGTGCTGTGGGGTCAGCCCCATGAGATGCTCAGCAGCCAGGAGCTGCCCCGGGCCAGGAGTGGGGTCCCAGAGGGAGTTTGGGCTAAGCAGAACCCATCCTGCAGCAGCTGGCATACCAGGAAGGCACAGAGCATGTAGAAGCTGATGAAATAGAAGTAGGCAAAGCCTGTGCCGCAGGTGTACTCCTCGCCCTCAGCGTAGTCGGACTCAGGGTCACACAGCTTCCCGTAGCTGCAATCCAGCAGGATCTCCTGCCAGGCCTCCCCCGTGGCACACCTGGGGAGAGGGGATGCTGCTGCTGGATCCTGGGCATCCCCAGGGCTGTGGGGAGGGCTGTGGCTGCCCGGCACAGCAGGAACAGGGAGCAGGAGAAGGAGCTTGGGGTCCTGGGCTTGCTGTGCTGCCGTGGGGAGGGATGGGGAGGGCGTGGGATCTGCAATTACAAGCTCCAGAGTGAAGGGTTTGGAGCCAAGGGAAGCCTTGGGCTATTTTCTTGGTTCCTCTTGATTTTCCTGAAAATTCACTAATTAAAATCCAGTCTGGGAAGGAAATATTCAGAATAGAAACTCCACAGTGCCCCGGTCTGCAGCTCAGCCATACCAGGCAGAACAAGAGCCACCCCTGAAACGCTTCCACCGCTGCAAGACGTTTTTCTCAAGGGCAAAAAATAAATCAAGTGCAGAAAAGCTGATGTTCCTTAGTCCAGGCTGGAGGGCTCGCGCTCTGCCTTTGAGCCCAGCTCATTTCTGGAGCTGCCTGCTCCCCAAGATAGCACTGACCTGAAGAGCAGCAGCACAGCTTGCGGGAAGGTCTGGAAGTTGTTGTTTCGGTTGATCTGGGTCCCATCCACCATGGCAATCTTCCCAAACATCTGTCAATCACAACGTCAGGTCCCTAGCACCCTTCCTTGGGCACCTCCCACCCTCCAAAGCACCTCTGTCCCTGAGTTCCCTTTCCTCTCAGTTACTTGGCTTTGGGTGCTGAGGCTTTTGGGGTTGGGGGCATCCTTGGAGACCAGGGGAGTGGTCCCACCATGTGCAAAGTCCCCAGGAGTGAGTGGCAGAGGACCCAGCCCCTCTCTGTCCCATCTCCCCAGGTGCTACCAGGCTCAGGGGTCTCTGTTCAAGAGGAATCCCACCCTGCCCCTCTCACCTGCATCCCGATCACAGCGTAGATGAAGAACAGCATCACGATCAGGAGGGCGACATAGGGCAGAGCCTATGACAAAAGGACCACAGCTTGTGAGAGACACCAGCCCAGCACTAAGGCGACCCAGGGACAACAGGCTGGGTCTGGAGCTGCTCATGGAGCCAGCACTTAGGTCTCCACATGGGGAGGGGACAGGTTTTTGCCACCCTCACATCCACCCTCCCACTAGCCCCACTCTCATGCATGGCTCAGGCCAACACACAGCTTGCTGCAGGGTCAGAGCCTGCTGCCAGCCCAGGGTGAATGCTTGTGTGGGAAGGGAGCACTGTTCCCCACAGACCTGGAAGGACTTGATGAAGGTCCACAGAAGGGTCCTGACACCTTCTCCCCGGCTCAGCAGCTTCACCAGCCGCATCACCCGGAACAGCCGGAAGAAAGTGATGGAGACGCGGGAGTTGTCATCCGAGTCCTGCAGGCAGAGGAGGGCAGCAGACAAGGGAGGAACAGACCCAGGGGGATAGGGGTCCATGGCCCTCCAGGAATGAGGCAACCACAGCTTCTCTGGGCAGCCTCTTCCAGTGCTCAGGTCCCTGGGACCCCTGAGAAGATGCTGGGGGCACAGGGATGCACCATGCTGCACATGGGACCCTGCCAACCTCTCCCCGTGTTCAGAGCTTGGCACTGGGGCTCCCAGAAGGGATATGTGCACACCAGGGGAGAGCAGCAGGGCTTGGTGTGTCTCAGTGACATGCAGGACACATGCAAACACCAGCCACAGGCAGGAAGGCAAGGCCAAAGGCAGCAAAGGAGAAAGGGAACCACTGCAAGCACGTGCAGCTGATATTTACAATGCTATCACAGCCTCCGCCGAGGCAGTACAATCCGCCACTGGATGCAAGAACAGTCTGTCAAGAGAACAAGAGAGTCAGCAGGAGGGAGGCTGAAACGGGAGACAGAGGAGATGCAGGATGAGAGGATGCTGCAGGAGATGGTGGTGGTGCAGACACAAGGAAAAGCAAGATGGGAACTGGGGATGGGGGGAGGCTGAGGGAGGAGCACAGGGGAAGGGTGGGCAGAGAGCCACCAACATTTGGGCTTGTTGGACATGGCAATGTGTCTTCTGGGGGCAGAGGCAGCAGGCAGATGGCATGGGGAACACGCTGCCCATGAGAGACTTAGCACCTCCACGCCCCACTGCATCTCACCCGCTGCAACCTGGGACAGAGGCACATTGGCCAGGGAATCTGGGCAAAAGCTCAGGGCTGGGGGATTTCACTGCCTCCCATAGGTTTCCCCCAGGCCAGGCACAGGGCTGCAGCAGGTGGGATCTGGACACCAGCTGAGAGGCTGAAGCTGTCCCATGGCTCCCACCCCAGCAAGCTGCTCTGTCTGCATGGAAACCCAGTGCACAGAGATGGGCATGAACACTGCCAGCCCCATGTGCTCCGTGGGGCAGCACTGCCAGAGGGTCTCCCACATCCATTTCCCTCTTCCTGAGACCAGAACTCTCCCGGAGCCCTCAATATCTGCAGGAATCTGGTGACTGAACAATGGTGAGGACCTGGGCTTTGGTGGGGAGCAGAGGGCTCCAAGGGCACATCCTAACCCTCAACAGACAGAGACACGAGGGCAGAGAAAGGAGGCAGAATGGAAAGAGGAAGAGAGGACAGACTTTGCAAACCAGAGCCGTGTGCCTCGGTGCCCTCGGGAAGGGCTCAGCTGTTGAGATATGGGTGCAGACTTTTTTGGGAGGGCCACACTCCTGAAAAAGCCGCAGCCCCCAAGGCTGCCTGCACCCGCAGGGTGACCCGTGGTGGGTGCAGTGACTGCACACAGCTCCTGGGGACTCACCTGGGAGCACAGCGAGGCTGAGAAGCCCAGAAAATGGCAGCACTGAGTGTGGGCCATGCAGAGAGGAACGTTTGGGGAGAAAGATGGATGGCTTCACCCATCCTGGCTCTTCCTGAAGCATCTTCCAGAGAGGGAGGTGGCTGCCACCAAGGGCATCTGCTCTGAAAATGCTCCCAGCAGAGCATTTACCAAACAGCCACTGCCTCCAGTCAGCTAGTCACTTGGTACAGAGCCTCTGCAGTACTGTATAGGGTATACACATGCACATATACACAGCCAATGTATATATATATGCATGGATTGCTGTATACAGGGACACACACAAAGCAAGTGCATTGAAATCTGATGTGTGTGATCCTCCCATGGCATGGGCCAGCAGTGTCCCATGGGTACAGGGAGCTGCAGGGAACACCTTCTTTTCCCACATGCACTGATCTGAAGATGGACACATGTCCATGTGGAAGATCAGCAGGGCAAGTGGGGCTGGGGCTGGCACACATCATGCTGCTCATGGTCTGGCCATGACCAATTATGCTGTTTTCCATGGGATCCCAGTGC
Source organism: Penelope pileata (assembly GCA_013396635.1). Lineage (NCBI taxonomy): Eukaryota > Metazoa > Chordata > Aves > Galliformes > Cracidae > Penelope > Penelope pileata. The sequence continues at coordinate 494,729 of WBMW01000089.1, forward strand.
CTAGAGGCTCTTGGGAAGGGAGGGCACAGTGTGGTAGGCTGGGTATGGTCCCCTATGTTCTTAAAACACCCATGCCATGTGCTGATCCTGGTTTGTCTCTCCTCAGAGCATGGCAGAGGGGACAAGAGAGGACACCAAGGCCCCACAGAGCTGGGGCATCCCCAGCATCCCCTGCTCACACTGGGGTGGGCACTGCAGGTACCAGCAGTGATGCTCCCTGGGCCACCCTCATGCCTGAGCAGCCCGACACTTACATCAATCTCACTGAGGATGACATCAATGATGCTGCCAATCACTATGAGGAAGTCAAAGACATTCCAGGGATCCCCAAAGTAGCCCTGCCAGGGAAGAGCAGAGAAGAGGAATGAACATTCAAGAGTCAAGCCAAGGAGGAGACTGATGCTGGAGCCCAGGGGAAACAGAGCCTGGCAAGGGGGGCTTAGCAGACCCCACTCCTTAGCAGCCAGCCCGTGGTGCTGACACTGCCCCAAGCACAGGGCTAGCAGAGCCCAGTGGTCCACCAGCAGCAAGGAACACCAGGAGGGTGAGCATCCTAAGCAGCAACACCTGGGATGAGGAGGATCACCCCATTGCCAAATGTGATGCCCTGCTCTCACCTTGGCTTTGAAGGCCATGAGCTTGAGGATCATCTCCAGGGTGAAGAGGACAGTGAAGGCCACGTTGAGGATGTCTGAGACGTGGTTCATTTCTGCAGACTGGTTGTAATGCTGGGGAGGAGGCAGAACCCCATTAGCTCACAGCAGTCCCAGCCACCTCTGAGAGCCCAGAGGGGTGGGCTGCGTGGAGCCTGGCCTCCCCCAGACCCATGGCTCAGGAGGGGTCTGCAAAAGTGAAAATCCCCTCCTGCAGCTCCTCACATCCAACCTGTTCCCACCTTGCCCCTACCCCAGCAGTGCAGAGCACACAGCAACAGCATGGCCATGAAGGAGAGACCCCAGGAAGGGTTTCAGGGAGCCACAGACACCCCTCCACCCCACGAGCTCAGCACTCTGCCCCTTACCTGCATGCCCAGGCAGATGGTGTTCAGCAGGATCAGGAAGAACATGAGGTACTCGAAGTAGGAGGAGGTGATCACGTACCAGATCTGGTACTGGTAGGGGTTCTTGGGGATGTACCGCCGCAGCGGGCGAGCCTTCAGCGCGTACTGCACACACTGGCGCTGCGGAGAGCAGGGCAGCGTGACCCCGTGGAGCTGCACGGGGCAGTGCCAGGGGCACAGGCACAGAGCCAGCACCACTGGTGACAGCACACAACCCCACAGAGCCAGCTGGATCCCCCGCCTCCATCCCTGTGACAAGGGGCAGGGATGGAGATGGCTCAGTATCTGCTGTGCCCTCTGCAGAGACACCCAGGTGGCACCTACAGGGGACAAGTTTCCAAAGCCACCACTCGCCTCCACAGATTGCCATGCTGGCTCTCAAGCCCTGAGGTCACCCAGGACTGTGCCCAGAGTTCTGAACACCTCCAAAGATGGGGACTTCCATGTTCTAGTGCTTGACCACTTTCACCATAAGAAAGTATTTTCTTATGTCTAAATTGAATTTCTTGTTTTCTTCAGTCTGTGCCCACACCTCTCCTTCTATCATTGGCTGCCACTGAGACAGGTCTGGTTCCATCTTCCCTATACTCTCCCATCAGGCATTTACGCCCATAGGTAAGATCCCTACAAGTCCTCTCGACACTAAATAGTTTCAGCTCTCAGCCTCTCCCTGTATGAGAGATGCTCCAGGCAATTCAACATATCAGTTTTGCTGGACTTGCTCTTTGTGCTCATGTCTCTTGTACTGGGGAGCCCAGAGCTGAGCATAACCCCCTGTTCCAGCTCAGTCTGGGCACCTCATCTGCACCAGAAGTCCCATGCCCTGCTTCTAGAGCTTGCCCTTCTCTTGGAAAGCTGGTATCTGGTGCAGGCTTGCTTTCTGCCAGCTGCTCCTGTCCCAGCAGTGCTGAGACCTGGGGCAGTGCAGCTTACCCTGTGCCAGCAGTGCCAGCACTCAGGGCTGGTCCAGCTCAGCCAGCCCCAGTGGCAGAGGCAGAGCTAGGCCAGCTCACCCCGTCCCAGCAGCTCCAGTACCTGGTTCTTGTCCAGCTCACAGTTCTTGTACTCGCTCTCCCCCTGCTCCTGGAAGGTGACAATGACAAAGCCCACAAAGATGTTCATCATGAAGAAGGCAATGAGGATGATGTAGATGATGAAGAACATTGCAATCTCCACCCGGTAGTTGTAGATAGGGCCTTTATTCTCATCATTAGTGTCAATGGCCCTGTATAGCAGCCTACAGGAGGGAAAGCGAGGCAATAGAGACCCTAGTTAAGGGGAGGAAGACCATCTATCTTCCTGTAGGATACGGAGAGCTCTGGGGACACCACAAATCCAGCAGGGTTGGAGCAGGAGGTTACCCTGTTGGCTCTACAGCCCCTGCCAGGACGGCTAGCCCTGCTCCTCAGCCTGGGCAGCTCTTCTGTCCCTGGTAAAGGCTTCCCAGCTCCTGGCTGCTCCCAGCACCCAGCCCTTGGCGGGCCCCACACACACCAGACTCACTCTGGCCAGCCCTCGAAGGTGGAGACAGTGAAAAGCGACATCATGGCTGAGAGGACGTTGTTGAAGTGAAAGTCATTGTGGAACCAGACACGCTTCTTCAGCTCAATCTGCGTAGGGTCCCCGTCCACGTAGTTGATGAAATATCCCCTGCAGCAGAAGGGATTCAGCACTCCTGCAGAACAGCCTCCTCCTGCCCACCCACTGCTCACCCCTGGGAGGGGTGCTGTGTTTATCCCAGGCTGAGGGACAGCAGCACACAACCCCCAGCCCCTTCTTTTTGGCTGCAAGATCACACAAACAGCCCCACACACCCTGGCTGCTGCCCTGCAGGGAGCTCTTACTTGCACTCCTCCTCTGTCAGCTTGGATGGGTCTGAGCAGCTGTAAAACTTCCCCTGCATTCAACAGAAATCAGGAGAAGCCATGACTTTGCTGTGAACTTCAGCTTTTGCAGACAGTATCCTGAAAGCTATCCCCACATCAGCTAGGAATTTCAGCTCAACTTGTAGAACAAAGCTGCCCATCTCTTGCCCATCTGGGATATCTCTCACCTTGAAGAGCTGGACCCCAATGCAGGCAAACATGAACTGCAGCAACGTCGTGACGACCACAATGTTGCCAATGGTCTTGATGGCCACAAACACACACTGGACCACGTGCTGCAGAGGACGAGCACAGAGGACAAGTGAGCATGCCTGGGGCAAGGTCCCCCCACATGTCCCATGCCCACTGACAGCAGGGATGGCCCCAGAAAACAAACAGACGGGTGAAAGCAGGAACCTGCCAGGAGCAGTGGGATGGGGCAGGTTCCTTCCACAGATGTGGCGTGGGAATTGTGTTCCCAGCCCTGCAAACCCCACAGGGCACGACATCCGCCACACAACCTCCCACGGGGACTAGCTGAGGACCCCAGCCTCTCTCTTACCTTCAGCCCCTTTGCTCTGTTAATGGCTCGCAGAGGCCTCAGCACCCTCAGCACTCGGAGGATCTTCACCACGGAGATGGTGCTGGACCTGAGGAGGAAGGCAGGGCTGAGACAAGGCAATTCCCCCACGCTGGCATCCCAAGGCTCCAGGGCTGAGGGATGACAGAGATGTCACTAAGCCATCTCCCCACAGCGGGTTTAGGGACACAGTGGTTGGAGAAAGTGACTCCAAAATGAATTTCTACACAGAACTTCTTTGTCACTCAGGGAGTTTGCATCCCAGCCTCCCAGTCACCCACGCCTTGTTGCCACAAAGCTACAGACAATTTTGGGGCACAAACACACGGCCTAATGCTCAGCCCTTGGGCTGGCTGCTCCTTTTCCATCCAACAGAACGAGCTGCAGCACCCCAGCTGCCCACCAGGCTAAGCAGGGCAGTGCCCACTCCGCAAAGTATGGAGATGCTTACTTGAATCCCATGGAGATGAGGGAGACAGCAACCACCACCAAGTCGAGGATGTTGAACGAGTTTCTGCAGAAGGAGCCTTTGTGCAGGAAAGCACCATAGGCTGTCATCTGGGGAGCAGAAGGAGTTAGGAGAGAGGCTCAGGGCATCCCTCTGCAGCCTCGGGCAGACAGCACACAGGGAGCTTCTCACAGCCCCATGGAGCCCCGTGCTGCTCACAGCCCCAGCTCTGCAGCCAGCCAGGCAGCTGGCTACAGCTGGAATCCTCTGTACTGCACTGGCTGGAGGCAAAACTCTTCCCAGACATTCAGCAAATTAAAGAGGAGAAGAGCAAAAGACTCAGAGCGGGAGCAGCATGCAGCAGCTGTTTGAATTACTGTTTTACTTCACAGATTTTCATTGCTTTCTCTTTCTCAAATTTTTCTTAATGACACGTCAGGGCAAAAATGCTGTTGCCATGGCCCATCTGTCCCAGAGTCACAGCACAGCTGACACAGCTGCCTGACCTCACTAGAAGGGGCCCCTGGGGCAGGTCATGCACTGCCAAGACTTGGTGAGCTCTGGGGACTTCAGGCTCAGCTGGCAGCTTTCCTCTCTTGGGTCCTTGAACTCATGCCCATGGCCAGAACACAGTCTAAACCCATGTGCTGGGGCCAGGACCATGGGAGCAGAGAGACTCACCTTCAAGACGATTTCAACAGTGAAGACAGAGGTGAAACCAATATCAAAGTATCCAAGAATCTGGGGGCATAAGCACCAGAACGAGATGAGATTTGGGTGACGTGGGAAATGCAGTGTTTCCAAATGTCCCGGCACTGTGGTTTGCCCCCCATTCTGCGCACTGGGGAGCACGTGTAGCTCCACAGGGCCTGCAAGCCCAATGCTAAGAAGAGCCACAAACTTTCCTCAGCTTGGCTGATTTTCCCTAGCACACGATCCAACTTCCAGCCTGGGACCAAGCTCTCAGTTTCCAAGCGACGCTTGACCTGATCCATTTAAATGACTCTGATGCCCAAAAGCCACGAGTGCCCTGGGAAGCTGTCCCCTGTGTGACCCCCAGTCCCTGCCAGACACCTTGTCCCTGTTGTCCTCTGGATGGGAAGCACAGCCAACCTCCCCTCTCAGAGACAAACATTAACCTAGGAGCTCCCAGCCCCCCAGACTCATCTTCCTTGGTTTCTAAACAAGAGCAGAGCAAAGAGGTAGGCACAAAGGCTTTCCTCCTGTAGATGTGAAGAGAAACAGGGAGCTCTTACTGAGACTCCGTTTCTTTACATCCCTCTGAGGGAGAAACAGCACAGCTACCAAATCTCACTCTGGCATGACACTTAGAAAGTAGGTATCTGCTTCCAGGGAGCTGTGGGTCTCTGTGACATCCCCCCACCCATCCCAACCCTCCAGAGCCACCCAGGCACCTGGTTACGGAACGACTCAGCTTGGATGGGATCCTCGGCCGCCAGGGAGATGCTGCTGAGCAGGATGAAGAGCAGGATGAAGTTGGTGAACCACGTGGCATTGACAATTCTGTGGCACAGCATCCGAAACCTGCCGAGGACAAAGACGGTGTAAGACACTGAGAGAGGCCGGGAGGATACCAGATGGGGCCACGGTAGCCTGGAAGAGGGTTCTGGCTAAACCTTGAGGACAGAAAGACCCCAGGCAAGAAGGGATGTCTGTGCCATCCCTTCCGCAGGGACAACTGCTGGTCTGGTGAGCTGGTTCCCTCCAGAGCTGGCTGTTACAAGTAGGGAAGGGCTGGTGCTGGAGGTACCTGAGCCAGGCCTGACTCCACAAGGCAGGGAGAAGGCTCTGTGCTTACTTGTTGGTTGGGCTGAAGATGAAGAAGGAGCTGGCTTCAGGCATAGGCACAGCCTTCTCTTTCAGCTGTAGCTCTGCCAGGGGACGTGGCCGAGGACTCAGGGGGATTTCAGGCTCTTCCTCCTCATCGTCACCTGCAGAGTTGTCACAAGGAAGGAAAAGGGTCACCCAGACCCACTGTGACCTGGTGGAAGATCTGATCCTGTCATCTTGATCTGGCATCTGTGCCAGAAGGACCTCAGTACCCTAAGGCTGGGGAGGGCTCACCACATCCTTTGCTTCACACAGCCAGGTTGTGGCACCTTCCCTCTGCAGCGTCCCCAGTTTTCCTGGGGACAAGTCTTACCTGGGAAGTCTGCAGATGGGTAGGGATCTTTGATCTCATTGACGTTGGATTCAAATTCATCCACTTTTAACTGAAATAAAGGAGAGACAGAGAGGAAGACATGCAGGTAAGCATGCCAGACTCAGGCCTAGCTGCAGACCCAGGCTCCAAGCCTTTGTCAGTCCTGGCTGGTGGCAGGAGACACCTGATCCTTCACCAGGACCTCCCCAGGGCCCAGCCCCACCGGCACTGACCTTGGCTGTTGTTGGAATCCCTTCTCCCTTCGCTTTCTGCTCAAGCTTCTTTGCCAACATCTGCTTCTCATCTTCAGACTTCTCTGGGTAGCCTCTGAATGGAGAGGAGGGGAGAACAAGGACGGAACTCAGGGCAGGGGCACAGGTGACACCGTTCTGTCCTGCACCGAAGCACCAGGTCTGGGAGCTCCCACTGCCAGGGGCTGCAGCACTCACCTGGACATCTTCCGCCGCTTGCGTTCCTCAGCTTTGGCCTTCTGGGCTGAGGTCAAGCTCTCAGCCTCTGCCAGGTTATCGACTGCAATGGCCAGGAAGACATTGAGGAGGATGTCTGGTGGGACAGCGCTAAGGACATGAACTTCGTTCCCTTTGGAGGGCATGGCCAGGGCTGATCATGGTCTCTGGGTTGCTTGAGAAACCTCCCTGGAGATGAGCCCTTGAGACAACCCTGGCTGGTGATTCCTGACCCTGTACCTTGAAGTGCTGAGCTCTGGGCTGACCACCCCATTCCTGCCTGTACAGCTGGAGCAGTCTGTGGGGTGGGCAGAGGGAGCCTGGGCACAGCTTTGCTATCAGAGGATACAGTTCCCACAGACAAAGAGGATGATGAAGTAGATGCAGACCAGCATGCCAGGGAAGGATGGGCCCCCATAGGCCATTATCCCATTGTACATAATTGAATTCCAGTCCTCTCCAGTTAGGATCTGGGGGAAGAGCAGAGACAGCACGAGGAGAAGCAGAGATTCAAGAGCTCCCACACAGAGCAGGCAGAACCCCACATCTCAGTCCTGCTCCAGTCTCATTGCCAGATCTCAGCTCCCTGCTCCATCCCTGAACATGCACTGTCCATGCCCCCAGTCCCATCTCCCTGCTCCAGCCTCAAAGCCAGACCACCTCCATGACCCTGCACCTCTCCTAGCCCCAGCTCTTACCAGGAGACCCACAGCCCAGGCAAGGAGCCAGGCATCCCATCTTACAGCCCCTTGCTTTGCTTGCTGCAGCCTCATACCTGGAAGACACTGATGAGGGCCTGGGGGAAGTTGTCAAATGTGCTGCGCCGCACCTCCATGTCCTCAAAGTCGTACATGCCCCCAAAGAGCTGCATGCCCAGCAGGGCAAACACAATGATGAAGAGGAAGAGGAGGAGGAGCAGGGAGGCGATGGAGCGGACCGAGTTGAGCAGGGAGGCCACCAGGTTGCTCAGGGATGTCCAGTACCTGGGGAGACGAATGTGCAGGAGGTGGAATGGGGCAGGGGATGACCCAGCAACCCATCAAGGAGGCTCTGAGCATGGGGACTTCTCTAGCCAAGCCCCAGGAGGTGGAAACAGAGCTCCAGGAGTGGCGTGACAGGCAAGACAGCACCCAGAGCAACTGAGGGACCCCCAATGATTTCCAGTAAGCCCTGCTCTGTCCTCTTCCCCACTCCCAGACCACATCTTGGGGACAAAGAGATCACCAATCTAGCTTATTTCACCACCCCAGGAGCTACAGGACAAGGCCAGTGACACCTGGGGGCAGCCAGCCCCCAGTGCCCACGCAGCTCCCACTCCAACCTGGTGATCTTGAAGATGCGGAGGAGCCGGATGCAACGCAGCACGGAGATGCCCAGGGGTGACAAGGTGCTGAGCTCCACCAGGATGGTCTCCAGGATCCCCGCACACACCACGAAGCAGTCGAAGCGGTTGAAGAGGGACATGAAGTACTGGCGCAGGCCCAGTGCGTACATCTTCAGCAGCATCTCGGCCACAAAGAGTGCCAGCAGCACCCGGTTGGCATTGTCTGGGGGGGGAGATCCAGCCCATTACAGCATGGCACAGCAGGAAGGGAAGGAGGGCAGTGCCGCCTGCATCCTGCTCTGCCACCGCTGCGCCCTGAGCTGTAGCAAATGCAGTTTTCCAGGGAAAGCTGCCTGTTCACTGTGTCAAAGAACACATGCTATGCACTTATAAGAGCATGTACTGTGAGAATGCAATGTGCAGCTGCGTGACAGCACAGTGTGGGTGGCATACACTTGTGTGCATGAGCATGTCTGCGTGTGTCTGACAGTCCCTGTGCTATGCCAGTGGCTGTGCATGCACACTAACAGTCTATGCACATCTACATGGTAGCAAGGTGTCCCAGGCCCGCCCTCTCCCTGGAGTTACCTTGCACAGTTGTCAGCCATTCGGGCTGGAAATGGTGCTCAGAGGCGATGGAGAGGGTGTTCAGTGCCACCAGCAGGATGACAAGCCAGTAGAAGAACTTGGACTTCACCACATCCCTGCACTTCCTACGAAACATTCGGTTCCAACGCCTCCACTGCCGGCTGGAGAGAGGGCCAGAGGGTCAGCAGGGCTGGCAGTGGCAGCAGACTGCAGAGCAAAGCCACCCCTGCTCCCTTCTCCTGGGCTGAGGGCTGAGTGGCCCTCACGGGTGCTGGGGTCACACATGGTATGTCCTAAGAACCGGGGGAATGCAGGTCCCAGGAGCGTAACCCTGCCCCTGGCCCCAGGCATCGTCCCCTGGTGTACGCACTCAGCATTGCTTTCATTCCCATGAACACCTCCCAGCTCCCTTTTGACCTCTGGTTTCCTGCCACAGGCCTAGCTCCTAAATCCCAAAATGTGCTGCATGGGCCATGAGAGGATGCCTGGAGCCTAGCCCCAAATGGAAGAGGTTCTTCCTCTTGCCAGTACAAAGCAAAACTCCCTGTTGTTTGCTGTCCCCCGTGATATATCTCCTCCTGAGCACACAGCCCCCAGCCCAGCCAGGACAGCAAGCGAGACACAGGAGACGGGTCAGCCTGTGCATACTCACAAGTAGAGAATCCACTTGTTCATGCCCTCAATTTCATACAAGCTCTCTGTCTCTGACCCTCCTTCATCCAACGGCATCATACCTATGGAGGGAAAGACATCCCAGGCTGTCCTTGGAGCCCTTGGGAAGAAGGTACAGGAGGGGTCCTCTCCCAGGTGCACACCTGGAAGAGCTTCCCCAGTGAAATGAAGAAATGCTGTCCCAGGGAGCCAGCAGAGAGAGGCTGAGCAGGAGGTTTTAATTGTCCAGTGCAGAACACCCAGCAGGCCCCAGGAGCACCCTCCCTGCAGCAAGAGTAGCAGCATCCCCAGCACAGAGAACCCTGGGGTCAGTTGGGATCCGAGCAAACACTGAACAGCAGGAGGTGAGCACGAGCACTGACCACAGGTGTGGAAGAGCTGTTTGGTCTTTCCCGCTGTTTCCCAAGCCCCCTCCTCAAATGTATCAACTCAGCTTGAGGCATCAAAAGTTACTGCACTAGGCAGGGCAGTGAGGCACATGGCTGACCCACAGACACAGGGCAGAGCCTCTGTCTATATGCCTGCATGTTCTTGTCCTCCCCTGAGCTACTTCTAATCCCCCAAAATTGTCAAGCAATAGCAAGAAACTCATGCATCTGTCAGCGTGAGAGCTGGTAACCCTACAGTCTGGATGCTCGGCGTTAGGAACCCAACCCTCACGCTGCCTTTGCCAGACAGAGCTGGTACCTTCTCCTCTGGCCCGGTCACTGTCCATCACCTCAGCGTGGGTGATCCAGTCCATGTAGCCCTTCAGATCCTCCTCCAGCTGCTGCTTCTCCCGCAGCTTCTGAAACGTGCCTCGCGACTTGGCCTTCTCGCGCTCCTTGGTGAACTCCCTGCGACAAGGCAAGCAGCAGAGCGAGACTCAGAAGGGAGTTGTGCAGAGGCCATGTATTGCAGCCCTACACCAGAGCAGTCCTTGTAGAAACACAAAAGCCTGAAATACCCAACCACCAAGAGATTGCTCTACCGACTCTCCTCTCTCTTGGCCCCATTCCATGATACAAGACCATGGGGTATCACCAACTCCTCGTTGGCAGGCAGGGTTCTTCCCCACCACTGGCTGCTCTTTGGGAGCTCCTTGCTGCAGGAGGCAGTGGCTGGACAGGCTGACTGAGCCTGGATGCTACAGTGCTGCATCTGCTGATGGGTGTTTGTAGTACAGGGAAAGGATTTCTGCATTAGGTGTTGAGCTAAAATCTCAGACAGTCACAGAAGCTGATACAAAAGATAACTCAAGGTTCGGTGTTTCTTAGCATGCAAGGGAAAAGGCAGAGTAGAAGAAGAAAAGGAATAGAAGTGTTTTGAGGCTTTCTTCTTGTACAGCTAAAACCAGGCAATGTGCACACCCCGCTCCCTGATCTGCTGGCAAAGAAAAAGGACTGGGTGGCACTTACCCGCTGAGCACCCCCAGCACCAGGTTGAGAACAAAGAAGGAGCCGAGCAAAATAAGGCTGACAAAGTAGATCCAGGGCCATTCATTCCCAATGGCATCATTAACCTGGTAAGGAGAGAGGCAGATGAAGAAGCCTGTGCACACTCTTTCACTGTCTCCCCTGGGAGCCCCCCAACTGTCTCTGGGAGCTTTGCCCCTCTAAAAGGAGTGCTTGGGATGGCAGCAGATTAACCTGTGAGCCCTGGCTCCTTACCACTCTGCATCTGCTTTTAGTGGAGGAAAAAACAGACCCAAGCATTTTGAGAGAAAATTTAAATATCAGCTTCATGCCTGAGCCTCAGCAAGGTGGTTTCCCAAGGACTGAAAAACATTATTTTTAATGGAGAAAAATCCACCAGCCAGCCACGGCCTGGTCTGTAACCCTCCCCAAAGGTGGGAGCTGGAACATCCTGCTGTACACATGGAGAGCAAAGGCATCTTGGGCAGTGATGCAGAAGACATCCTGGTGCATGTTGGGATGTGCACCGCAGTATGAAGCTTGCTAGGGGCAGGGTGTCTTTCAGTGGGGACTGACCTAACCCTACAAAAGGGTCTGTGTCCTGCGAGGCAGAACCAGCAGCCATCAGCACTGAGCTGGGCACCAAGCCCAGGCCCCTGGAGCTCACCCAGTAGAGCACTTCGGTCCAGCCCTCCATGGTGATGCACTGGTAGACGGTCAGCATGGCAAAGCCAAAGTTATCAAAGTGAGTGATGCCGTTGTTGGGTCCCGGCCAGCCACCTCGGCACTCGGTGCCGTTGATGGAGCAGTGTCGCCCGTGGCCAGAGGTTGTGCAGGGGGCTGGCTTCTCTGACCCCACTGTGGCAATCACATCTGTGGGGAAAAGTCACAGAGTAAGTGGAAGGCTAGGCAAGGCAAGCAGGTCCCAGCACCCCTCAACCTCCTGCAGCTTTCATCACCTCCTCACACCATCCTTATCCTGTACCTAACGCCTTCCAGCCCTGCCACACCCCGCTCCCAGGCTTTCTGCCACCCACAGAGACTCTGTGGTCCCCACAGCAGCCACACAGAGACATCTCTGCCGTGTCGCATCCCTGCCCCACCTGTCCCGAAGTAGTAGCAGGTCTTGTGCATCTTGCCCTTGAAGAGCTCTTGGCCCACGATGGCGTAGATGATGATCATGAAGAGGACGAGCAGCGCGATGTGGAGCAGGGGCACCATGGCCTTGATGATGGAGTTCAGGACCACCTGGAGGCCTGCACCAGGGAGAAGGGAGAGGAGCTCAGCCACGTCCCAAACAGCTTTGAGTGCACCCTGAATTCATAGAATAGAATCATACAATAACCCAAATTGGAAGGGACCCACAAGGATCATCGAGTCCAACTCCTAAATTCCTGCCAGCCCCTCTGAAATTCCCCATACCAAGGGAAATCTCTGCAGCAATTCCCTGCTCCTTTCTCTACCCACCACTCGAGGACCTGGAACACCCGGCAGAGCCAGCCAGCAGGCAGTGCTGGAGGCTATTTCATCCCCCTCCATCTGTTCTGTTGCTCTCTTCATGGCTGTATCTACCTAAGCTATGGCAAAAGGAGAGCTCTGTCATGAAAAACTAGAGTGAGGCCCTGGATTCACACTGACCACCCAAAGGTGCTGACAGTGAGCCATGAGCACGCTGACCTACAGATCTCACCACTGACAACCACGAGCTGTAGGGAGGAGCGAGAATCTGCAGCTTCTCCACACGCATTTTATTGCTGGACCAATCCACCCCACAGCCCCTCACACCAGCCAGGGCCCGGCACCCACTCGGCACTCCGGACACCAGGCGCAGAGGCCTCAGCACACGAAATGCTCGCAGGGCCTTCACGTCGAAGCCGCCTTTCCCTCCTGATGTCCCTCCCTGCCTCGCATTGATCTGCTCCAGGGTCATGGTGAAAAGCCTGAAAGAGCCAGGGCACAGAGCAGGGGAGGAAGGAGGAGAAGGAGAAGGAAGGACAGGGAGGAAGAGGAGTGCATGAGGATCAGGAATCCGTGCCGGAGCAGCCATCTGTCAGGGTAAAACCTGACAGGGGCCCTCCCATCCCATCCCATCCCACCCTATCCCATCCCACCCCATCCCCAGTGGGCCCATTCCCTGTGTGCCAAACCCTGCAGGACACTGTGCCCTCCCACTCCCCAGGCCAAGGAGATCTGACAGGCACTGAGAAGTCAGGCAAGGAGAAACAGGAGTTACAGAGGGGCTCCAGGGCAAGGAAACGGGGCCCGTGGGAGAAGGCCATGACCTGACTCTTCAAGTTGCCCTAAAAGCCACTGCAGTCACTGGAAAAATCAATGTGGCTGATGGGCTATGGGACAGGCCTGGCGCTAGCAGCTTCCCCTCCGTGCATTACCCCAGGGACACGATGGAGAAGTCGAGCACGTTCCAGCCGTTCCGGAGATAGGCGTCCGTGTGGAAAAGAAACCCATAGGCAATTATCTTCAGCATCGCCTCGATGGCGAAGAAGATCAGGAAGGCGTATTCAAACTTCTCCTGGGGGTTGCAAGCAGGAGAGGACGCTCGGTTAGCACAGTCTGTCACCTCCCTCAGCCTCACACCTCGCATGGTTACCCCTCAGCATCCCTGGACCAGGCCCTGCTGCCTGCGATGCCCACACACAGCAGGCGGTGCTGGGGCTGAGCCGCCATATGCCACTGTCTGGCCTGTGCCATGTCACCCCGAATCCCTTCAGCACCGTGTCTGGGTCTTATGAACCACACCATCTCCCAAAGCTGGAGCTGCCTCACCCTGCCATCACCCCATGGCCTTCCTCCCACAGCCCTGCCGCCATCTCCTCAGCCTCTGTGCTGAGGCCACGCTGGGCCTGTCCCAGAGCCACCACACAGCCGCCATGACACGAGCGGCCTGTGTGGTTCCCTCATGCCTCCCAGGGGAGCGAGGCCTAACACCAGACACCAACACGGCAGATGGAGCTGCTGGAAGGAGACAGGCCGGGGGGCTTCACGCTGTGCCCGCTGCCAGCCAGGCCCTGGCACCCCGCCGCGGGGGCTCGGCACGGCCCCGCAGCCACCAGGCCCGGAATAGCTCCATGGAGCACGGCCAAGAGCGGTGTGCCCACCTGGTGCTGCCTGTCACTGCCACCACGGCCCTGCCTGCTTTCCAGGCCAGGATTAAAATGCCTCTCAGGCAGCCGAATGGACGGGGATATTTATATTTCTGGTTTTCCACAGCCCCTCTCCTCAGTTTGCACCCCACAAGGGCACGGAGCATCCCCGCTTGGGTTCTGCAGGGAACGGCAGCCAGGAAGGCAGAGGAAGGCTGCAGGCTCCCTGTCCTGGTTTGACAAATGGAAAATGCTGTTCGTCTGCAAGCAACCAAGGCCAAGGCTCAGACAGGCACTTTTCTTGCTCCGTTACCATGCACAAAGAAGTGACTGTCACCATACAAGCTCCTTGTTAGAGCTGTGGGAAGCCATGGAGAGAGCAGAGACCTAAGCACTGCAAATGACCAGGGCTGCATCTTCAAGGGTTTTGCATCTTCAAGGGTTTAGCTAAGGCAATTCAGCACCTGCCTTCCCCACTTACCAGTGACAGATCCCCCATAGCCCATCCTTGCAATCCCAGGCATGCAGACACAATTCTTGTGCACATTTCAGAGCCACACCAGCAGCTGTGGTGCTGGGGGGATCTCCCTTGCTGTAAGTGGAGGAGCCCACTGCAAGTCACAGCAGTCCTGCAGCTGGCACGGCCCAGCCTGGTGCCTGTGCCAGGACCCAGCCATACAAAAGCAAATTCCTGGGCCCAGGGAAAACCAGCAGGCAGCCCCTGCTACCTGAGTTACATCCATCCTTGGAGACTGCACTGAACCAGCTCTGTGCTGTGCTTTGCAGACCCAGCCACACACACAGAGCTGGATCACCCTGACCTGTCCTGCTGGTGCAACTCCCCTGGAACAAGGAAAGCTCTCAGCTTGATCAAAGTGCTATGCAGGGCTCCATCAGTGCTGGTTGGAGGGATCCCCCATCGCCTGCCCTATAGCTGTGGGTTCCCCCTCCCTCATCTGTAATCTGTGGGCAAGTGCTGATGTCAGCAGATCAAAAGGAAAACTATAAAGACCAAAAGGAAAACCACAAAGGCATCACTGTGCTGAGGGGGGACAGGCTTTCACTGGGGCAGGTCACAGCAAACCTGGATTCCCCAAGCAGTAGGTGTAGCTGCAGGACAATACTGAGCATGAAACCCACGTGGCCACACAGCAATATCCTGTGCCAGGACAAACTTATTGCTGCCTCTGGATAACAGCAGAAAGAAGCCAGGGGACGTTTTGTCCTGGCAGGGTTTATACCTGTGCTGGCACTGCCCAGCAGAGCTGGGGTTCGATGCACAACGAGCTCAGCCTGCAAAAAGTGCTATAAAAAGATGCAGATCTTTATAGCCCGCTGGGCTGCTGCACATACACATGCTCCAACAATGTGAGGGGACATGGAGTAACCTGACCTGCGGGCTCTGAATGAGCCCCAGCACAGCAGGAATAACACTGTGCACCACGTCAGTGCAATGCAACACGACACAGCTCCGACCTGCAGAGCAACAGCAGCTCCCAGCCCCTAAGGCCATGCAGGACCCTCCAAAATGAGCCCTGGGTGTCCCTCCCTGCACTCCCCAGCCACTGCAGCATCTCCCTGCCGCTGGAAGGAATGCCTCCAACGAGGCTTTGCTGAGCTGTCTGCAGCCCCACGGAGCACAGCCATCACCCGAGGCAATGGGCATCTGGCTCAGCTCGCAGCAGGGATTGCTCATCCGAAGCCACCAGAACGTGAAGACAAAGAA
This sequence comes from Penelope pileata, assembly GCA_013396635.1. Taxonomy (NCBI): domain Eukaryota; kingdom Metazoa; phylum Chordata; class Aves; order Galliformes; family Cracidae; genus Penelope; species Penelope pileata. The sequence goes on from WBMW01000089.1 coordinate 510,118, forward strand.
ATGTGCAGAGCAGGGCTGAAAGAGCGGAGGCCTGGGGCTGCCAGGCTCCTGATGCACAGGGCCGTTGGCATGGCAACAGGCTGAGAAAAATAAAATTGGGTATAGTATAAAAAAGAGCTAATACGTAATAAATATAAGCAGATGAAATTTCTTTATAGATGCAGTCAGCTCCGTGAGGGGCCCTGCCATGCTGGGGCATCACATCCCCGTGGCCAGGGAAGAAACCTGCTCAGATAAAACCTTTGCTTTGTCTTCCATACTTTGGGCTGCTTTTATATTTCTTCCTGCAGAGTCTCTAAGGGACAGACAGAAAAGAGTGGTGTTTTTAAATTACCAGCAATACCTGCACACAGCATCCAGCCAGCACTGAGGAGTCCTGAAATTAGCACAGAGAACACTAAAAACAACATCTCTGGGTGCTTTGATTCAGTGCCCGAGCTCAGACTCGCAATGGAAATCAATGAAGATTGAACCACAGCAGGGATTTAAGAGGGGGAAGAGGTGGTGAGCTAAAAATAATGAAAACTATTGATTTGGATGACACCAAAACATCTTATTCCAGGCAAAATGGAGTGACTGGAAACAATGGGAGGACTGATGGAAAGGAATGATCTCTCTCCTTAACAGAGATGGTTTTTTCCCTCTTCAAAAAAAAAACGTCCCAGAAATGAAATACAGTTTAGAAATTAAAGGCCAGGAAAATTTGTTCCAAAAATGCTGAAACAAAACATTTCAGCCTTTCTGGAACAGGATGTTTCCTTTTGGAAGCATCAGGATTTTTAAAAGAAAAAAAAAAAAGAGATTTATTCTTTTTTTGGCATCACTTCTTCCTTCCTGTGTACCGCACACACCAATCTGCTGCCTTTGGCCTCGACCTAGGGGTATTTCCACCCCTCTCCAGACCCACTTTGCAGCAGATTCTCTCTGACCTGGCAGCATCCCTCGCTGGGCTGATAAGAGATGGAGCAGCAGCCCCTGCCCTGCAGACATTACCATCCTGCACCCAACGCAGAGAGGGATGAGCTCCGCGGAGCCCTCCGAGGACAGCAGGAGGGGTTGGGTCTCACCAGGCTGGAGTTGGCCACGTTGGTGTCATCCTCGGGCATGGGCAGGTAGATGGCCAGGGCAATGCAGTTGGCGAAGATGGTCAGGAGGATGATGATCTCGAAAGGTCTGAGAGGAAGCGTTAAGGAGTGGCGATAGGGATGGAGAAGCAGCCCCTGCCCATCCCCTGTCTGTGGGGAAACCACGGGCTATGGGGAGACAGCCTCCCCCCGGGGCAGGGAGGCAGGCAGCAGCCAGAGCTCACCCTCTGCACATCTTCAGTTGCTGGGGCCCATTCCTGGGGTGGAACTGGGGAGGGAGCTCAGCCAGGATGAGATGCAGGACCTGGAGAACTGGGCAGGGTTGCTGGAGAGATGCAGCATTTGCACAGGTCACAGAGGGGTGAGGTGCAAAGTGAAAGGCTGCAGCTGAGGAACAATTACAGGGTTGGAAAGCTGGGAGTTTCTCCCTTCTCGTCCTTCAGGGAGCCGTGCTGAAGGCTCAGGATCCTCTCCCATGATGCAGAGATCACAAAGCATCACACTTCAGAGCGTGGTGGCCCTGCCTTCCCCCAGCATCAGCAGCCACCAGGGAGGTGCTGCAGAGCAGCAGACCTCTGGGCCGTGCCACCCTGACCAGAAGGCACTGAGGGGTCAGCCAGGCTCTCCTCCAGCAGGACACCCATCCCAGTGTCCTACAGCCTGTGCAGGCAGGGCCCTCATGGCTGCCCCACGGAGTGCCAGGGTCCCTCTCCCTCCCCAGAACAGAGAATTGTGTCATTGGGCCCTGGGGCACCTCTGAATGAAGGAGGTGGCTTATTGTTTCACCTCAAAGGCCCTAGGACAGGGCTTGGTCACTCCTGCTGCAATCACTGCTCTGTGGGGCCACTGAAACCTCAAGGTCAAGCTTCAGCAATCACGTTCCTGTGCTCCCAAAAGGGCTCAGGCTCCATGTGTGGGGCCATGGCAAGGCTCTCACCCCTGGAACCCCATCCTCTGCTCCTCCCAGCATGGTTCCAACCCACCACCCTGGCAGCAAAGAACACGTGCTCAGAAGACAGCCATCCTCTTCTGCTGTCCCTTTGCTGGGCACATCCAAGCCCCACAAGTGCTCATGCTCCTGCCACTGCACCACGCAGCTGAGCACGTGCCTAAAAGCAAAGGGGTCTTTTCTATGCCATAAGGGCACAGCGTGGCACAAAAACAGACATTTTCGGTCAGAACATTCATCTCAGCTTCTCAGTTCTCCCTGATCTGTTTGCCTTGCCTGCACCCACCAGCAGCACTGGAAGTCACTGGAGCAAAGTGCAGGTGGAGGAAATGAAAGTGCTGGTCCAGCTGTCCGCAGGGCAAAACCCACCCACAGCATAAACCAGGGCACTCCCCTCCAGCTCCTCCTCTCTGCTGTCCTACCAGAATACATCACGGATATGACCACAGCCCGTGCCCACCCCATGAGATCTCCCACCCCCACCATACAAGCCACTGTCACCTGCAGACCTCTGCAGCCCCATCCCACCTTGGGCAGCGTTATCCAAAGGAGAACAGCTCCTGTGAGCACCCACAGCTCAGCCCTTGAAACACAGCAGCCCTGCAGCCATACTGGCGCTTCCCTACACCGTGGTTAATCAGCTAATTAGCTCAGCTTCCCAGGTAGTCATGCAGCATTGGGCAGCAGAGGCCATGCCACTGTGGGGTGAGCAACACCTGGGGGTGTTCTCTCCACTTTGGCAGCTCAGCAGCTGAGAGCTGTCACTTGTGTCCTATGCTCCTCACAGATTATTTTGCCTTATCTGGACCCTTCTATCTATCAACCTGATGGCACTTTAAAAACTAAAGTCAACTGGAAAAGCCTTTATCCTCTGCACCACAAGTAACGGAGCAGAGCCCAGGGGTTGGAGGGTTCCCTGCCTGCTCTGTTGGGGCGAAGCAGCAGCCCACCTTGCCAGCATCCACCCCAGCCTGTGTGGGTGCAGGGCTGGAGGGCTGTGGGAGATGTGTGACCGCTCAGCATCACAGAGCAAGGTGCTGACAGCTGCTAAGAGGAGCAGGAATCACCGCTCAGGTCCTGCCACGTCAGCCAGGCAGTGCAGTGCTGGGCATGGATCTTGATCTCTTGTTCCTGTGCTGCAAAGGGGCTCTCTGACCACCAAGAGAGAGCAGAGCCAAAATTGGGGGATTCTTTCCTGCTTCTGGGGTGCTTTACCAGCACATCCTTCCCAGAGCTGTGTTTGTCTTAAACAGGCAGTGGGCATGGAAGACACTTGTGTGTACACCCTAGTGGCAAGGGAAGAGTTGGAAATAGGACTTACGTCTCCCAGCATGCTCAAACACATTCCTCACCTCGGGCCAACACATGCCAGAGGGCACAGAGCACAGCGGGGCCTTTCCCACAGCTGTGCCCCAGGAGAGGGGCGTGGGGGAGAGCTGGGTGTCCCACCAGGAAGGGTGCAGGTGCTGCTGACCTGGGCAGGACGAGGATTCAGGGCGTTGGGTGTCAGCAGCACTGCTTTGTGCCCAGCTGTATGTACACCCCAGTGCACCTGACTGCCCTCGGTTAGGGGTCAGGATGCACAAGGCCTGGTGGCTCCGCTCCTGCGGGCTGTCAGGGGCTTTAGGGCCCGGCGAGCGGCCAAGCAGGGATTAGCTGCGACCATGTTCTGTGGGGACACCTCGTGTAGGGGTTTGGTGTCGCCGCACACATTCCTGGTCCTTGGGCTCATCTCCGCTCTACAGCATCTGCTGTCAGAGCCACAAAGCCAAGCACAGACGTGGGACAGGGTCTTCTCCAGGCAGCTGGAGAGCGGGCAGTATCGCTGCTCTCAGCCTAGGGTGGCTGAAAGGCTGCCTGGGGACAGTGCTTTTCTTCCATGCCAGAACACTCCAGTAAAGAGATGGCCCACCAACGAGAAAAGGCCCCAACGCCCGTCCCTACCAGGGACACTGAGAGGTTGTGTCCCCATGAAGAGCATCACTCACAAAAGCCTTCACCTGTGACAGCCACACCAGGGAGAGGGAGGAGAAGGGGGCAACAGCGTGGCAAGGATTTGGGGGTGGTGCCAGCCCCCCAGCACAAGGGGAGCAGCTGCAGGACCAGGCAAGTGGTGATGCACAGAGCCACCCCAAGCAGCTCGCTGAGGTCTCACTGCCCACCCCCGAACCTCAGTGGTCCCCAGCTCCATCCTCAGCTGCTGCTCCCCAGCCCCACTCCAGGATGGGCACCGTGCCCCTCACCACATCTCTCCCATCCCATCGGGCTGATCTGCTTCTCCCCATACAGCTCCTGCCAGCACAAACATCGTGCCCACCACTCCCTTACCACCAGGCTGATCCCACAACACCCCACCAAAGACCCCCATGGCCTGACCCTGCTTCACAGCCCCATCTTCCCATAGAAACCCATCTGACCCCAGCTCGCACAGCCACTGCCAACAGATCCTCCAGGGCTCCCCAGCCGCTTTTCCTGCTCCCCCAGCAGCTCGGTGGGACAGCTGAGCACATAGCCCGAGCACGGCACCGCAGCAGCACCACGAGCTCTCCTCCTGCAGAGCAGGGGGCCCAGCTCCCCAGCACCCTGCCCGCAGGCGCTCCCGAAGGATACTTCCACTCCACGATGCTGATGCATGCCTTCCGCAGCGGGTTCTGCAGGGTCAGGCAGAACAGAGCCCTGGCTGGCCGAGGGGCTGCTGGTGGCACCGGCTTCTTGGACTTCTCTTTCTGTTGCCTCTTCTTCCCGTCATCCTGGTGGGAAGCAGGCTCCATGGTGTTCCTCCCCAAGCTGTTTCTCTCCCTCTTGCCCCACGGCCGAGCCCCCTTCCCCGGTCCCAGGCAGCCGGAGCTCCTCCAGATCCCCCTTCTCACGGAGCCCGGCTCTGTGCACCGGGAGTGGGGGCTGGCGGCTGCACTCACATGCACAGCACACAAAGCACAAATTTAAATTTAGAACCCTGGCTCCCGGGTGCTGTCGCAGCTCCTGAGGCAGCAAAAGGACCCCAGCAGCTGTTGCTTCCTTACCCGGCGCATTGCGAGGCGGGCGAGTGCTTCGCATGCCATGGACCGGGCTGGGGGTGGGGACCGGCTGCCTGGCACCGCGCTCACCTTCCCCAAAGGAAAAGTGCTTTTGCCCCTCGTCACCTCTTTCCCCAGTGCCCAAACCGGGAAGCCAGGCTGCCACGGGAACGCGTGCAGCCCCATTTAGCAAATCATATTTTTGGGGCGAGATGGAGAAGCAGGCTCTGGCCAGTGGGGCACTTTCCCAAAGAAATATTCTTCAGGCCCCTCAATGAGCAGCCACAAAGGTGAGTTGTCCCAAGGGGAAAAGGAATCACAGAAACATCTGCTAAAACAGAGAGAAGGTGATGCCTGCCAGCCCAGGAATGAGGAGCACACCTGGAAGGCACAGCTGGGCCTCCTGGCAGGGCAGCTGGGTACCTAAGGACTGGAGCTGTCCTGAAGACACCACCAAGGGTAAAAACAAAGAATTGTAACAGCAACTTACCACCTGAAAGGAGAAAACAGTCTCAGAAAAACAAATTTTCATCTGAGAGAACAGGAAACATCTATTGGTTAACTCAGGTGAAACACAGAAACCAGCAGCAGCTATGGGCTGCCCTAAGATGTGGTGTCCTGCTTGCTTCCTGGCAGTATCACAGGTATTGATCCTCCAATAACAATAAGTTAACAATAAGTTGTTATCCAGATACATCTGCCTTTTTAAACCATATTTATTATATTTTTTTTTGCTGCTGGTGGTTTGTGGTCATGTTAAAAGTACACTTTAGAAAACAAAGCCTCCACACCCTCGTGCACTACAGAACCCTATGAACCCCGCTGCAGTCCCCACACACCCGCAGCCCAGACACCCTTCACACCGTGACACTCCCCTCCCTGCAGGATTTCAGCTGCGTTTGGTGCACACTGCTCAGCCCTCAGCCTGAGGCTGTGGGGCCTCTGGGGCTGGGTGCACCCCACTGATGTGGGCAGAGACAGGACCCCAACCTCAGAGCTCCAGGGACTCTACGCTGAGTGCAGAACGTCCTCTGGTTTGCCCTTCCTGGGGATGAATGGCAGAGTCACGGGCACGGCTGAACTGCAGTGCAGGCAGGGAGAGAGGCAGGCTGCCAGCACCTCTTTGCAGCAGGGGAAACTGAGGCACGGGGCAGTGCAGTTCTTGAGGTTTTGCTGGGGCTTCTTCCTGGGCAGCCTGCAGAACAGTTGCACTCACACCATCCCCCCCCACCCAGAGGTTAGGGGCTGACACAGCTGGCCAGCACCGTGCCAGCCACCCCCCTGCACCCCAGGGAGCTGCTCCGCAGGGCGCTGCCTCACCCAAAGCTTCCTCACCTCCACTTTGCAGGGTTTGCTCCAGCAGCTGTGGGGATGGCACTGCTGGGTGCTCTGCTGGGTGCCAGGAGGGCCACAGGGCAGCTGATGGCTCCCTGACCCACAGCTCACAGCACGGAGATAAGAGAGCAGCCCGATGGAGGGAGGAGTGCCTCCACTGTAAAGGGGTTCAGTTAGTAACCTGCCTCCCCTGCAACACTGCTGCGTTCTGTGCACACTGCCTCTGTGCCACTGAAGATGTTCTCTCGCCTCCTTCAACCCCTGTTCTTCCCCGTCCCGTCGGGAAGCCGGAGCTGTCCGTGCTGCTGCCGCGCAGCACTGAGCACCGGGGGCCCCCCAGCGGCGGGCAGGGGGCGGGCGACAGCCACCGGCAGCCGCCGGCACGGCGGCTTCAATAAAGCAGCCTGAAATAACCACGGAGCGTTCAGAGCTGGAAGGGACACACGTGGATCCCTGAGCCCAACCCCCGTGCCCAGAAACCCAACCCCTATGGCTGAGAGCGGAGTCCCAGCGCTCCGGCAGCTGTTGCCGTGGCACTGCCCCGGGCACTGCGCCATGCCGCTGTCCCCCCGCTCCCTGTGAGGGGGCTGCAGGCCGCCATGATGGGCGTGCAGCCGCCATGGGGCCTCCCCTCAGCCTCCCCTGCTCTGGGCCCAACAAACTCAGCGCCCTCCCCCACCCTCGCAGCCCTCCTCCGGACACTCTCTAATGCTTTATGTCCTTCTCCTATCGCGCTGCGCGAGGTGGCACCGCAGCAACACGGAGCAGCGGGCGGACACGAGCACGGAGCCAACAACACGCCCAGCCTCGCCCACCGCCATGGCCGTGCCACCGCGCCTGCGCCAACCCTGCGCTGTGCGTCATCGCGCCGGGCGGCACCACGTGACGCGGCGGGTGGGCGAAACCATTGTGCTGGGGACAGCCGTGGGCGGGCGGCGCCACTCTGAGAGAGGCGGAGGGGGGTGTGCGGATGGAACCACTGCGTGAAGGGCGGGGGGGGGCGCGCAGCCCCGCAGTGCCGCCGGGAGCCGCCCGGGGGCAGCAGCGCTCCGCCCGGCGCAGTGCGGGGCTGCCCGGGCGCCGTCACCGTGGGTCGGGCGTGGGTGTCCGCGTTCGGTGCCGGGGTGGCTGTAAAGGTCCGTTCCGAGTGGAATGGTTCTGTGGTTCTGTGGGCNGCCCCTTCCGCCCTGCATGGAACAACCAGAGCCCGGAGCGGAGCTGCCAGCAGCCCATGAATGGGGCTAAGAATAGATTTCCTGTTTACGGCACCGCCGGGGCAGAGGGCACCTGGGGGCTATTTCTGGCCACCCCGCTCCCTGCAGGGCCCCGAGCAGCCCCCGGGGCTGTGCACCCCAAATGGGGGCAGGGGACGCACACGGGGTGCTGGGTGCGTGGCTCCGTGCTTCTCCCAATAGGGGAAAGGCTCCTGCACCCCAGGCCCAGCCCGTGCTGGGTTATGGCATCCCCTGCTCCTTGCCCCCCCCCGCAGCCCAGCGAAACCCCGTGGAGAAGCTGGGCCATTTCCTATTCTCGAGAATGAGGAAGGCCCAGGGGCCATTTACCGGAATCCCCCGGCACAGCCCTCGCCGCAGCCTCTTCTTGTAAGCGTTGACCAAAATACGTTGTGAAACCTGCGCTGGGGGCCGGGCCACTATCATTGAGAAAACCCAAACGGCGCTGGAAGGGGAAGCGGCACGGGGACAGCAGCAGCCCTGCACCGAGCTGTGCTCCCCCCCACCCCAAACCCCACACCCGAGGGATGGGGTGGTGCCACCTGGGATGCGATGTGTGCCCAGTGTGGTCCTATGGCACATTGGCATCGCCTGGAGGATGCTCTGTAGGGATTGGCTCTGTAGGGTCAGGCTCCATAGGGAGTTTTGCTCTATAGGGATTTGCTCTATAGGGTCAGGCTCCATACAGGGAGGCATTCCCCCTCCATAGGGGCTGCTCTGTTGGGGTTATCCTCCTGCTTTGTAGCTGCAGAGCCCTATAGGTGCTGCACTGTGGGGTTTCTTGCTCTATACAGAATGGGGTATAGAATATATAATGTTGCTCAAACAGAATGGGGTTTCTTGCTCTATAGGGGCAGGGTGCATCCCCGGGGCAGCATCCCATGCTCTGTGCTGCCCGGGGTTGGGCTGTAGGGATGATGGGCTCCATAGGGACGTGCTCCATAGGTGCTGGGCTCACCAGTGCCTTCCTGCTGGAGCGGAGCCGGGGGGGCTGCGTGGAGCTGAGCTGCTGCCCCACGCCCACCCCATGGGTCTGCAGCCCACGGGGGCTCTGCGCGTGCATCCCACGGAGCATCACCAAAAAATTCACAGCTAACTGCACCCACCCCAATGCAGAGCTGCGGGTCCCCAGCACCCATCTGGCTGCACCCCATCCTGCACTGAAGGGGGGCCCCATGCTCGGGGGGGGGACACCTCCGTCCCCTTTTGCAGAGCCCCCAGCACAGGGCATCTCGTGCATGGGAGCACGGCGTGGTGCAGCTCGGGGCTGGCGGGGAGGGGTTTCCCATTGGCGCAGGAATTCGCTGTTTGCGCGTGTGTTGAGGAAGGGGGGGGGNGTTATTATTTAATTTTATTTTCCTGCCTCCATCCAGGAATCTCTGCAATGTGCTGGCTGCTGCGGGGAGGCTGGGGCAGCCGTGAGTCACTGGAACGTGACTCAGTGCTGCTGCTCAGGGCAGGACATGAGCAGACTGCCGAGTGGGGGGGGCCACGCTGCTCAGCCTCCCCCTTCCCACGGGGGGACCCCAGCGCCGTGGGGCCGAGCCCTGCATGGGAGGCAGAGCTGTGTATGGGGGGCAGAATGCTTTCCTTTTTATTATTATTGTATTTTTTCTCGTTCTTTTTCCCTTCACCCACTTTGGATTGCCCACCCGTGGGTCGCTGTGGGGCAGTGGGTGCCCCCCCAAGGGGTTGCTGCCCCGTCCTCCATGCCAGGCCCCGTAGGGGAGGGGGGAGGGCCTTGGATCGCCCCTCTGCTGGCACTGCTCCTCCCCAGCTCCGTGCCTCAGTTTCCCCACCCACCAGGAGCAGATTTCCCCAGGCACGGTGCAGGAGCGGTGGCTCCTGTGCTTTGAGGTACGTGAGGAGCAGCAGTGGGGTTCATTAATATTAATTAACACTAATGCCACGCTTGCTCAGCGCTCAGGGCTGGGGGCAGACGTGATGCTTGAGCCCCGCGCTGAGCCCCAGCACTGTCACTGCACCCCAGGGCCACGCGCTGCCCCTCCTCATCCTCACGGTGACGGCTCCTGGGGGGGTGCAGGGACAGCGCTGAGCACTGGGGCACTCATCACAGCCCAGAGCGCGGCCGCAGCTGCCTCTGTCAGCCATGATTGAAAGCCGAGCCGGGCTGGCAGACCTTCTCTGTGATCTTGTTAATTAAGAAATACATTTAATTAGCAGCACCCCAGCTGTGACTCAGCTCATCATCGTGATCCAAACAGAGCCAGACCCCCGCACCCTGTACCCCCAGCCCCACTGCGGGACCCCGGGGGGGCTTTGGGGTGAGTTCCCATGGGATGGAGGCACCCGGGGCCATCCCCCCCCCGCCCCGGGCAATCACCCACCGCCACGCTGCGAATAATCGCATTAATAACCCATTTCCCGTGCTATAAATAGCCTCGCTAATGACACCCTGAGCTTTCCAGGAATAGATCTCCAAAAGGCGGGGAGAGCCGCTCCCCCCACGCCGCCGTTTGCGGATGGGGAAACTGAGGCACGGCCACGCCGCATCCGCGGGCACGGAGCCGTCTGCCGGGCAGCAGTGGGAGCTGCTCCCAAACAAACGCCGTGGGAATGAGCCCTGGTGTCTGTTGACAGGCACCATCCTGCCAGCTGGAATCGGACTGGGGAGAAAAGAAACGGGGATGCTGCGTGGAACGACGGGGGCTTCGCTTCACACCTCGGCCCCGCGCTGGGGTGGGTCCCCAGGAGGAGATTTGGGGTCTGGAATGTGTGGGGCTGCAGCACGGGGAAGGGCTGTGCTGGGGAGCACTGCGGAGCATCACTGTGCTTGGGGCGGGGGGGTGGCAAAGGGGTCTCCCCCTCCCCCAGCATTGCCATTTCCCCCCACCCCATGGATGGTGACCGAAGTAGGACTCCCCCAATCCTAAACTCGTCCCAACCCCAAATTCATCCCCAGGAGGGTTTTCCCCCATCCCCACCCGCAGCG
>WBMW01000089.1:525887-537763 GCA_013396635.1 Penelope pileata
ATAGGCAGTGAGCCCTGCAGGGTGGGGACACGGGGACAGTGCCAATGGCCCCATCCCGATAACCCGGTCCCAATAACCCCGTCCTGAGCTGCAGCGGCCGCAGAGAAACGCCCCACGCCTGCACCGCGCTGATACCGACCCCGAGGGCAGCCTCTCCCTGGGGCTCAGCCCCACCACCCCCACGTCTCACCCCAAAATCCCCCTGGAGAAGCAGGCTGCGTGGCTCTGACCGTCCAGGATATCCCCCCACCCACGCCTTTCCCCCCTCCTTTCTTCTATTTCCATTTTGCCTTGTCTCAAACCCCATGTTCTGGGGGGAAAAATCCTTTTTTATGAAGCTGAGAGCCACAGTCAGCTCCAAACGGGGCCAAAATCCGTCTGGAAACACTGTGAGAGCCATCAGCATCGTGGGTCGGGGCTGGGAGGAGCGGGGCCGGGGGGAAGCAGCTGCTTTGGGGATTATTAATGAGCAGCGAATGATGGGAAAGGCGAGGATCAATCGCAACAAAGGAGTTCAATGGTAAAAAGCAACGTTTGCAGAGTAATGGGAGTCCATTTCTGCGGCCGACTGTCGGAAACGCATCCTGTTAAACATCCATCAATTATCCCAGCTTGCAGATGCATTAAGGTAATGAGGAATTATCCATCAAATACACTTAAAGGCGGTGCCCTCCTCTGCCAGCCGCCCTGCGAGGAGCTGCTTCAGGAGGGGAAAATGGCCGGGAGACAGCGAGGAGCTGCCCGGCAGCATCTTCCCAGCCTGCTTTGGTACCCACATTGCCCCTGTACCCACCTGTGCCTCAGTTTCCCCACCCATCGCTGCCCGTGGTGCAAGGTGCAGTCCTCGTGTCCACGCCGTGTCCCTGTCACCCCTCTTTCCAGGAAAGGAAGCAGTGTGTAGTTGGTAGGGAAATTCCCCCAAAGCCATCCTCCCCCGTGCCCAGGTTGGCCTTGCATCCAGGAAAAGGGCAGCACGAGGGTGGGAAGGGGCTCACCCAGCAGAGAAAAGCATCTCTGGGTCTGGGACTGCAGCAGTGGGAACCCCCAGCATCCCACACCCCATGGGGCCGGGAGCTGCGGTGCTGTCCCGGCACACGGTGGGATGAGCCCAATCTTTGCACATTGGCAAAGTGGCCAGAGTGCTGCTGCCACGTGGGCTGCATCCAAAAAAGTCAGAAAATCCGAGAGGGATTCAGGGTGGTGATCCTCCCGTGCTGGGGGCAGCGGGTGCTGTGCCTGCAGAGTGAGGTCCCCATGGCACTAAAAGGTTTCCCCATTTGGCACAGCGCTTTGGGGCAGCCTGGCACCTTGCCCCCTGTACCTGCAGCGATGATGGTTGCTCGGTTTGCAGCTTGGCCAGGGGGAGGGCGGGCGGGCAGCAGCGTGAGCACAGCCCGCAGTTCTCTATGGATCAGGGGAAAACCCAGCCCCTGGGCTCCTCTTCCTGCAGCAGACATCCCCATTTCCCAAACATTTGGTGTCCAGGCTCACCAGTAACAGCCTGGAGCGTGGGAGAGCAGCAGGGTGGCTATGGTAAGGCACTGCCATTAGGTGTCACAAGAGCATCAGGTCTCTGCTCTTCCCAGGAGGAGGAGCAGTGCCTGGGACAGAGGGATGGGATGTGGAGGTGGCACCTCGGAGACTCCCAGGCAGGGGAGATGAGTGCTGGGAGGGGACATCATGGTGCCACCGTTGTCCCCTCCTTCGGCACCAGCGGCTTCATGTCTTCCCCAGCCCCAGCTCTGGGCTGCCCCATCCACTCTGTGCAACCCCTGGGTGTTCTGCCCCAGTGCTGGGGACGGGCGGGAGGTGGCAACAGGTCCCCAGGCTCGTCCCTGCGGTGAGCCATCACATCTCACTGCATGAAAGCAACAGCAGCAGTTTGCTCTCGAGGACACAGCATGAAATTGGGCTCCCGATGCTCCCCGTGGAGGGATGGATGCTCCTGGGCTCACCCCCTGCTGGGTTCCTGCCCTGTGCTCTCCCTGCAGAGCCCCAGGGGCGGCTGCGGCGCTCAGATAATCTTCCAGGAATTTGCCGTTGTTCACCCGAATGCCTTTTTCCATCTTTAATTGAACACAAACTGGAATATAGCATGGTCCAGGGCTCGGCGCCTCGATAAGGCTGGGAAAAGCCTTTCTCTCCTACGCCGGGCACAGAGCTGCAGCGTGCTGATAAAGCCCACGGTGCCTGGAGCAGGAGGAGCATCCCTGCCCTCCCCATGCCTGCAGGCGGAGGTGGCCGTGCGGGAGAGCTGCAGAGTGGCCCTGGGTGGCCTCCAGCCTCGTGTCACCTCCCTGCACACACAGAGTTCACATCTGTCCTTCCAGGCTGGGTACCAGGGCCAGATGCCACGGTGACGGCCACCTCCTGCCTGGGGCCATGCACTTGGGTACCTCTGCGGGATGACACCGGGGTGAGGGGGGGTCCTAGAGGCACTGCGCCCTCCCCAAAAATCCCTGCTCTGGGGCATGCCGTGCCCTGGCTGGGAGCACAGCGAGCGCAGCACAGCGGGGATGCTTTCCCCATGACTCGCAGCATTCCTCGCAGGTCAGCAGTGCCGGGGGCATCCCCACAGCCTCCACCATCCCTGCCCCGCTGCTGAACTCCCACCCAAAGCAAAGTGCCCCCCCCCCACCAGTCTGCAGCAGTGGGGGGACGCAGCAGGACCCCCCCGGTGTCCCTGTGTGGGGAGGGCAGCGTGGGCAGTTAGCGAGAAACGCAGTGCGGCAGAGCAGCCTCCCCACGACCCGCGGAGTTCCTCTTCGGCTGCTTCTGAGGAATCACAAAGAGGAACGCCCGCCCCGAGCACCCCCAGCGCTGCTGTGCTGTGCGTGGTGCTGTGCAATGATGCTGTGCACGGTGCTGTGCATGGTGCTGTGTGCAGTGCTGTGCAATGATGCTGTGTGTGATGCTGTGCAATGATGCTGTGCAAGGTGCTGTGCGTGGTGCTGTGTGCAGTGCTGTGCAATGATGCTGTGTGTGATGCTGTGCAATGATGCTGTGCAAGGTGCTGTGCGTGGTGCTGTGCACAGTGCTGTGCAATGATGCTGTGTGTGATGCTGTGCAATGATGCTGTGCAAGGTGCTGTGCGTGGTGCTGTGTGCAGTGCTGTGCAATGATGCTGTGTGTGATGCTGTGCAATGATGCTGTGCAAGGTGCTGTGCGTGGTGCTGTGCGTGGTGCTGTGCAATGATGCTCTGCAATGATGCTGTGCATGGTGCTGTGTATGGTGCTGTGTACGGTGCTGTGCATGGTGCTGTGCAATGATGCTGTGCAATGATGCTATGCATGGTGCTGTGCAATGATGCTGTGCAATGATGCTATGCATGGTGCTGTGCGTGGTGCTGTGCAATGATGCTGTGCAATGATGCTATGCATGGTGCTGTGTGTGGTGCTGTGCAATGATGTGTGATGCTGTGCAATGATGCTATGCATGGTGCTGTGTGCGGTGCTGTGCAATGATGTTGTGTGATGCTGTGCAATGATGCTATGCATGGTGCTGTGCATGGTGCTGTGCATGGTGCTGTGTGCAGTGCTGTGCAATGATGCTGTGTGTGATGCTGTGCAATGATGCTGTGCAGTGATGCTGTGCAGTGATGCTGTGCAATGATGCTGTGGAGTGATGCTGTGCAGTGATGCTGTGCAGTGATGCTGTGCAATGATGCTGTGCAGTGATGCTGTGCATGGTGCAGTGCACGGTGCTGTGCACAGAGGGGACGCACACCCGCTGTTTCTGCCCAGCACTTTTTTCAGACACCGCATCCTCATGCTCAGCGTTTCCCCTGCCCTGAACATTTCCCCTTAACTTTCCAATTTGAGCCCTCTGAATCCACCCCTGGGGACTTCTTATTTTGCCCTTTTGATGGCTCGGAAAAATCTNTGTCACGAGTGGGTCAGTTCTCCCCGCAGTCCCCATCCCATGCAGCTCAGCGGGGCCACGGCCGGCGGCTGCCCCGGGCTCAGCGCGCAGGAATGCCGTGAGTTTGCAAAGTGGTTGCAGCGAGACGTTATCTAATGAGGGAGGAGGAAGAGGGCGGATTAAGCCAAACCCACAGCAGCAGCTTTCAATTAAACTGGGCAAATGTACATCTTTTTCCTTCCGACACGGTAAACACGTGCTCCCAGCGGCCACCCCAGGGTCCTGACCCAGCTGTCCCCTCCGTGTCCCACCCAGGGGATGGAGCAGCCCAAAACCCTCTGGGCTGTGCATTTTTTGCAGCACTGTGCAGAGCCCAGAGTGATCCATCCTGCCTGGGGACTGCAGCATGCAGGGTGACATGGGGACCCGCATGGAGAAACAGCATCCAGAGGATGGAGAGATGCTGACGGCTCTGAGGAAGGGGATGCCATAGCCCAAAGGATGGGTGACGCTCGGTGCAGGCTCAGCCCTCCCTGGGTCTCCCACGTCTTTCCTGCTGCTGCCCAGCATCCTTCCCCTGCACTGCTGCTGCCTCAGTTTCCCCCACGGAGCAGGGAAGGCTGCAGGGTGCTCCCGGGGTTTGCAGGCGGAGCCGGGTGAGCCGGATGAGCCGAGCCAGGATCTCGCAAGCAGGGCCAGGAGCATCCTGCCAGCACTGCAGGCCAGGGCTGGGCACAGGGTGCAGCCACGCGTGGGCCAGGGCACGTCTGGCTCAGCTGCTGCCTGCCCAGTCCATGGGCGCAGAACCCCACATCCTGCCACTGAGCATCCCCAACAGGGCGCAAATCCTTTGGCTGTGGCACAGGAGGTGCGGGAACCGCTCTGAGCCACCTCCAGGAGGTGCGGTACCCAGCCCAGAGGCACACGGGGCTGCGATGCTGCACCCCGGATGCAGGCACCCGGCCAGCTCGGTGACGGAGGAGCGCGGCGGGGCTGCCCCGGTGACGTCCCAGCGCCGCTGCTGACGTCCGATGGAGGGAAAAGCCCTCCCTAGAGCAAATAAGCAGCCGGGCTGTGCAAACCCGGCTCGGCGGGTGTCTCCAGGCGGGTATCTGGGCCCCATCTGGCCGCTGTTTACCTGCCCGCTGGAATCCACCCTGCAAACTTCCTCCTCGCTCGGCCCGATAAGGAGCAGCGCTCAGCCCTGCAGGGAGGGCAGCGGCATCGCCTCCAGGCTCCGACCGATGGCTCAGGGCTGGGGGTGCTCTCGGGGTCCCTGCAGGCAGAAGGGTGCAGCTGAGCGCATCCCAAAGGGCACTGGGGAGGGATGTGAGATGCTCAGTACCCAGGGTCAATCCCTGCCAACAGCACCCAGGCTCCCAGCAGCCCCAGGATCCCGGTGCTGCCCTCGGGATGCTGCCTCCATCTCCCCATCCTGCAAGCATGGCCATGCAGCGGGACACGGAGCAGCCCTCGAGCTGCCCCTGTGCCACCCCACTCCTTGCAGAGGTCCCACATCCCCGTGGTTCTCCCTCCGCTAAGATGGAAGTGGGGAAACTGAGGCACAGGGCGCAGGCAGCAGCAGGGCCCCGTGTTGTGAAAGCAGCCGGTTATCAGCGTGCCGGCATCACGCTCGGAGCGAGTGGCTTCCAGGAAAGGAAGGAAGTGTGGGGTCACCCGGCCCCGCGCCCGCCCTTTTCCAGCAAACAGCCCGCGCCTGCTGATAACAGGGCCGCACCGCCGCCGCCGCACAGGAATTCGGGGCTGCTGGCTGCACACACTGCCCAAAACACGAGATTTTCCCCCGTTTCCTCTCCCAAAATAAGAGGACGCGGTGCCGGGGAGCCCAGGCTGTGTGTGGGGTGCACAGCGGCACCGTGCAGCAGCCGAGTGATGCACCAGTTCCACCCTCATTGCCTCTCACTGGTGGAAACTGGGAGCCACTGGGTGTGCTCTGCGCTGGGGACCCGACCGCCGTCACCCATCACCGCTGCGGTGCCCCAGGAGCGAGCAGGGACCGGGGCTGCTCCACCCCGATACCGAGAATAATTGCGTGATTATGCGATTTGGAAGCAAAGTGCAGCTTAATCTCTGATCTCGTTAGGCCGTGTTGCACCATCTGCTTTCTGCCTGCAGGAGAATCCCTCACCATGTGGCAGAGCCAGGGCCAGGCGAGGGAAATCCTCAGGTGCTGCGGGAGTCCCCGGGTGCACCAGGAGCTGGGTGCACCAGAAAACAGTGCACCAGGAATTGGGTGCACCAGGAGCTGGGTGCATTAGGACTTGGGTGCATCAGGACCTGAGTACATCAGAACCTGGGTGCAACCGGACTTGGTTGCATTAGGAAATGGGTGCACCAGGACCTGGGTGCATTGGGAAATGGGTGTACCAGGAATTGGAAGCACCAGGACCTGGCTGTATCACAAACTGGGTGTGTCAGGAACTGGGTGAATCAGGAATTGGTGCGTTAGGAATTGGGTGATCAGGACCTGGGTATATTAGGATCTGCGTGCACCATGATGTGGGTGATTGGGATTTGTTGCATTAGGAAATGGGTACACCAGGACCTGCGTGCACCAGGACCTGCGTGCACCAGGACTCCTGGGTGCATCAGGACCTGGGTGCATTAGGAAGCGGGCGCGCCAGGACCTGGCTGTGTTAGGAGCTGAGTGCCTCAGCACCCCAGGCACCAGCTGTCACCCGCAGCCCCGTTCCTGGAGGCCGGGCAGGATCCGGCTCGGCGCGGGGCAGGGCTGTGTCGGGGCTCCTCCTTTGGCCAACACGGGCAGGTGACGCAGCACCGTGCTCCCCAGGGGCTGCTCCCAGCCTCTGCTCCCAACCTCGTGGACGCAGGGATGCGTTTCCATCAGGACTTCCAGCACTGTGGTCCAGCTCCCCTCAGCACCCAGTGCAAAGGGATGAAGCCCAGGGCTGATGGGAAGCTAATTGCCCATCACCTACTGAGGGTCCCTGCGGTGCTGCACCCTACCCATCCCCGCTCCATCCTCCCCACGTGGCAGCACAGCCCAAACCCTCTCCCTCCCGCATCGCCCGGCCGCGTGTCTGCCAAAACCCGGGAAAAGATGAAAGGGATTTCCCGGCTGACCTCGTCACCCCGCGCCTCCTGCCCTGCACACAGACAGGCATTTTTCCCATGCTCGGGGGGTCAGCGCTCCCCCTGCACTCCCGGACGGAGCAATGCCAGGAATGCACCTGGGAACAGACCCGGCTTGGGAGGGCGCGATGGGCAAACTCAGTGTGAGCATCGCTAAAAGGCGCTTTGCTCGAGCAGAAGCTCTGCAGAAGGGACGGGGTCTGCAGGGACACACGGTCCCCTGAGCCCAGGCTGCAGCTGGGCTGTGTGCCCTTTCCCCCAGGTGCTGGTCACTGGGCTGGATCCTGGCTGGATCCATGGGCACGGCCCAGGGTCCCACCTGCATGGCAGAGCCTCAGCGCTCGCACCCCGCAAGCGGAGCCAGCTTGGCATGGCAGCTGCATTCCCACCCTGCACCCATCCCTTCCCCACCGTCGGATCAGGGGCAGAGGATAACAGGGAAGGACACCAGGAGAAATGCATTTCCTTCCTTTCTTCCCCACTTTGACCTTGCATCACCCAAAATAATAATAAAGGGAAAACGAAAGTGAATGGGAACAGGAGCAGGGGCACGGCTCAGGATGCTGCCCCTGCGCCCCATAAAGGCTCAAATCCTGCACCCAGAGCTGCCCCTTCCCCGTGGGTGGCACAAGGTTCTCCTCTCGGGAGGGGATGTGGCTGCAGGGGGTCAGTGCCCCGTGCTGCCCCGAGGAGCCCCCATTTCCCCTCTGCTCTGCACTAGCTGTGCCAGCGAACAGCAGCCCCCGGGTAACACTTCTAATCCGTCGCCTCTTGGCTATTATTCATCCCCGCTAACCTTAAAGCCTCCCCCTTTCTCTGCGAGGCACCCCCAGAGCAGAGGAAATTCCTCAGCCCTGACGTGATGTGAAACGCGAGCGGCTCGGCCCCGGCCGCCCCCTTCCCTGCCCCAACCTCGCCGGGGCCATTTCCCAACCCAGGTTTCCCTATAGCATCTCCCCCCACTCCCCAGCCACCCTTTGCTGCTTTAGACATTGTAACCCGAGAGGCTGGAAATGCAGCGCCTTTCATCTTCCATTTCCCACATCCTGAGAGTCTGGGGAGAAGGAGCCCACCCAGATGAAGGAATCCCAACTATGCGGCTCTCCCCACCTCCCCCTCCCCTCCGCCGCCCCCCGCGCTGCTCCATCCCATTCACAAAGCCGATCCCTCAGCCCCGCTGCCGCTCCACGCGCCCCAAAAGCCCGCGGAAAAGCCAACAAAAAAAAAAAAAAAAAAAGAAAGATGGTATTTCAAAAATAGGTATTTCGAAAATAAATAAAAAGAAGGAATTCCCCGATTCTGCTCCTTCTAACCCACTCGCTGGTATGGCCAACGTGTGGCACCCCAAGGTGCTGGGTTATCTCAGGGTGACACCAGCCCTAGGATGGGACGTGCATGTCCCAACTGCCACCACTTTCTCAGGGTCCCCATCAGACTTGGGGACCCCAGGACCCCCAGGACGGGGAGGGATGTGGCACCCAACCCGTGCTGAAGCCCCATGGACCACGCCAGCCCCAAGCACCCGCAGTGCCCCGTGCTGCATCCTGCAGACCCCGCACTGTGCCAGCCCTGGGGGCCAGGTACACGGTTCATCACATTTCCAGCATCACTGGGGAGACACCAGAGCACATTTTCACTGCTCCAGGGGTGACCTCAAGCAGGTGAGGGTGTCCCAAACACCACCATGTCCCAAAACACCTCACTGAGAGCAGCACCCGCGTGCTTGCTGGGTGCTCTGCTCACTGCAGGGGGTGCAGCACCCTTGCTGTCCCTGTGCACCACAATTTTTTGTGCTTCGTGGATGCCCAAGGAGCCAGCAATGCTGCTCAGGGCACGGGCTCGCCCCATGCAATAGGGGCCACGGGGAGAAACAGCCCAGGTCACACCGTGACTCAAAGCTCATGCAAGGAAAGTCACAGCCTCTGTGTGTCACCTGGCCACGCTCCGTCCCTCCTGCAGGGATGCTGCGGGTGGCAGCTGGATGGCCCCTCCGCATGGGATGCTCACAGGGCTGATATGGGGTTGTGCTCCCTTCCAGCCAGCACTGACCCCGTTGTTCTGTCTGCGAAGCACTGTTGCTGATGGTGGAAATCTCTAAGGGTTGCAGATCTGCTCCCTGCACAGCTCAGAGGCTCAGAGCAGCCAATTGCCCCTCTCTCACCCCGGGCATCACCCTGGCCCTCCCCATTGTCACCTATTTGCTAATTGTGCCAGCGGGGAAGGGTGGGAGGCAGAGGAGGAAACAAAAAGTAAACTGAGAAAGCAAGACTGCAGCTCCAAGGGCCCAGCACAGCAATCAAGCGATAAAGCAGTAATTAAGCCTGATTATCATGCAAGGCAGCCCTGGTTAGACTGGAATGCCACTGAAGAGCCCGAAAGCTGCCGGGATTGTTTGCAGGGCTGAGAACTGATCTTTTGATGTCTGCTGGGAGCTGCTCTCCCGCAGACCTGCCACCAGCCCCGTGCACACCTCAGGGTCCTGCTTCACCCCTTTGCTGCCCTGCACAACCCTCCCCCAGACAGGGATGTCCTGCAAAGGGACATCCAAGCTGTGGGTGCCCCATCCCTGGAGGTGGTTCCAGGCTGGATGGCTCCTGTGCAGCCTGAGCTGGTGAGGGGCACTCAGCCCACAGCAGGGGTGGAGTTCAGGAGGCTATAAAGTCCCTTCCAACTCAACCATCCTATGGTTCTGTGATCTTTAAGGTCCCTTCCAACCCAACCCTTCTATGGTTCTATGATCCATGTGCTCGTGCAAGCACAAAGCATGCGGGAGGATGCGGGCTGCTCTGCTGCACCCTCATTCCTGAGAGCTTTCATTAAGCGGAAGAGGGCTGGGGAGAGGTGATTCCTCCAGAGGAAGGCAAAGCAGGATGGGGTTTGTTTCATGTTCACCTGAATGCCTGACACATCCTAATTGCATCGCCCAGGCTGCTGGGAGGGAAAGGTGAGTACACAAGCTGGGCCCTGGGGGAACAGGTGGCTCCCAGCCTTTTTTGGGGTCATTTGGGATATGCCTGGGTGGGTTCCTCTGGGAACAGAGTGATACGGTCGGGAAGTAGGGCAGCGTGCCACCCACATCCCTGCTCCACGCGGGGAAGTGCCTCCCCATCACCTCCGACACGCGGCCGCCAGCCCTCCGCGCCCGCAGGAAGAGGTGCTGCTGACTCAGTCCCCGAGCAATTAGCGCTTGGGCAGGTTCACGCACAGCGATGAGCTGGCCCCAAATCATCCGGGTTGCAAGACACGTTGCTCCCCTTGACACTAATGAGCAGTTTGGGCAGGGCGAGGACTGGACGAGGTCAGGGGAAGGCGGACCCCAGGAAAGCCCTGCTGCTCCCCGGAGAGCCCTGTTTGTAAATAAAGAGCCTCTGTTTCCAGGGCAGCCCGTGTGGCACCTTTCATCATCGGGCAAGGAATCTGGTAACGAGTTTGGGGCCGGGTGCTGAGTCACTCGGTCCCATGGCGGACTGGCAGAACCAGTCATCCCCAACCTGCCCAGGCTTCGGGTGGGAATAAGGCAGAGAAACGCACCACCCGCCCCTCCGCTCCACCCCGAGCTTGCATCACCCCAAATAACAACAAAAAAAAAAAAAAAAACACAAGAAAAGGGATAGAGGCTGCTGCGTCAGATTTCTCCACACTTTACCAAAAGATGTCACCAGGTTCAGGTGGTCCCTGCCCTTGAAGTGCTGCATCCTCTGAGCCTCAAAGAGGCAGCGAGCATCTCCCGCACCGCGTTGGGTTGGGTTGGGAGTTGGGTTAGGTTGGGTTGGGTTGGGTGGTGTCCTGGTGTGTTTTTCTTTTAAAAGGAATACTAAAAGAGCTCGGCACTCACCAGCATTTCCAGTAAAACCCATTCAATTTCGGCAATTCATCCCACAAGTATGTGTGGGATGCTGGGAACTCCTCGGGCCCGCGCGGGCCCAGCTGGGCTCCGTCTGGAGCGGCGGCCGGAGCTCTTTGCTCCGCGTGCTAACAGGGTGAGTAATCAGAAACCTCCATCCAGTAAATTATTTATCTTATCTCTGGAACTCGGCGAAGCATTTCAGCCAGCGACTTCTGCGGAAAAAAGGGAAAAAAAAAAAAAAAAAAAAAAAGAGGCTGTTAGTCAAGAGTCCCCAGCTGGAACCTCCACTTTTACTAGAAAAGGGAAAAGTTCAGGCTGTGGCTGTAGGAAGCGATGAAGTAAAGGCTGCGACGGTGCGGGGTGGCTGGGAGAGTCTGGGTGCTGCCAGAAAATTGCAAAATTTAATAGGAAAAAGGAAAAAAAAAAAAAGGCTGGAGCTGCTCTGGGGGATTTTCCCTGGGTTTGGAGGATGGGAAGCGCCATGGGGGGAAGCGCCATGGGGGGCTGCCAGCTGCCCCATGGGGCTCTTCCCACTGCACAGATGGAAGGGCGAGGACAGGTGTCACCTTCACAGTGCCCTGTCACCCCTCGGGGTGCCCCACCTCCTCTCACGATGCCCTGCTCTCCTCACGGTGTTCTGCCAGCCCTCATCGAGCCCCGTTCCCCTCATGGCACCACTGCCCCTCACGACGCCATGTTGTCCCTCACGACGCCCCGGCACCTCTCACGGTGCCCTGACAGCCCCCACGAAGCCCTGTCCCCCACATGGAGCCCTGTCCTCCCTCACAACACACCATCACCCCTCAGTGTCCCCACGGTGCCCTCACAAGGCCCTGTTCCCCTCAGGACACCATGTTGTCCCTCACGACGCCCCGTCACCCCTCGTGTTGCTCTGTGGGCCCTCACAGAGCCCCATTCCCCTCACAGCACCCCGTCCCCCCTCACAGCGCTCCATGACCCCTCACGGTGCTCTATGGGCCCTCACAAAGCCCCATTCCCCCCACGACACTCCGTGACCCCTCACTGTGCCCCATCTTCCCTCTCGGTGCTCTG
>WBMW01000089.1:547459-590830 GCA_013396635.1 Penelope pileata
CCCGGGGGGGCGTGGAGGGAGGGGTTGAGGGACCCCCGTGGTGACGGGGCGGCCGCCGGGGGCGGCGCAGTGTTGTGGGGGCCCCGTGAGTGCCCCATGCACAGCCTCAGCCCTATGGGCTGGGAGGGAAGGGGGGTTCGGGCCCACAGAACTGGGGGAACCTCGGCCCGTGTGGGGCCTTGGGAGGTGCCCGCCCCCTCCCCCGAGGCCAGAGGGTGCTCCCCGCCCCCGGAGTGTGGGCGTTCGGTCGCTGCTGGGGGGGAAGGAGCAGCGACCGGGGGGGATCGGAGGCCTCAGGGAGGGGTGGGGGACCCGATGGCTTCGCACCACGGTGATGCCCATACCTGAACCGGGCCTGGCCCTCCTGGCACCCTCCGGGTGGATGTCCCTTCCCAGGGTGCTGCCCATGGCACTGCTCGCCCCCCCCAGGCTGGCAGGGCAGCCAGGACCCTCAGCCCCACCAGAATCCAGTGTGAGGTGTCACGCTGAGAGCAAGGACGAGAGATTTTGGGAACACCGACGGCAAACTCCCTCCCAGCTCAGCCTGCAGCCCGCGGGGCTCTGTGTGGTTCTGGGACCTCTTCAAGGCACACGGAGGTCCCAGCCCAGCAGAACCCCCATGGGCACATCCTTTGTGGCTCAGTGGGGATGGGTGACAGTTGGGCTCGGTGATCTCGGGGGTCTTTTCCAACCTTCATGGTTCTACGATGTCCCTCAGGCTGGTGGGACAACCTGAATCTGCAGCAGATAAAGGGAAAGCAGTGGGCACCGTGCATCCCTGGGGAGGACAGTGCTGTGCTGTCCCTCCGTGTGTCCCCAGAGCTCACACCGTGCTGTGGTCTGCAGCCAGCATCTCGCTGCCACGGTGAAGAGCTGGAGCTCAGCTTGGAGACTTCAAACCAGGTGAACCGGTCTGGGAGGCAGCCAGCCCTGCCCACACCGTGCTCTGCGACGTCACCGTGTTGGCAGAGCTCTCCCCTGCTGACAGACAGGTTTGCAAATATCCTGCTGGCCTGTGGGGCTTGTCCTTTCCAGGGACACCTGGCAGTGCCTCCATCCCGAAGGGGAGAGCTGCAGGTGGGACGTGCTGTGCCCATGGGCACCAGGCGTGACGCTGCCCTCCGTGCTTCTGCTCGGAACTTTGCCAGACATTGGCTCTCTCCCTCCTTTGCCCTGATGAACTGGCTGAGGAAGGTTTTGTGACAGTTTGGAGACACACTGGGTTTGTTTTCCGTTGGGAATATGGCCATTAGGTCCTTTTAGCTGGTGCTTTTTCCCTGTAAATGTGGGGTCTTGTGGCAGAACTAGCAAACACGGTCTTGTGTCTCCAGTACTGCCCTGTGTCTCCAGTACTGCCCTGTGTCTCCAGTACTGCCCTGTGTCTCCAGTACTGCCCTGTGTCTCCAGTACTGCCCTGTGTCTTCTGCACTGGGAATTCTCACCCCTGTCATTCTTTAGGGGTGTGCTGACAGGTCGGTCTGTGTGTTATCCTGCCCGTTTATGTCCTGCCCTTTAGAGAGGTGAGCAGGAAGGCACCGTGCCTTGTTGTTTAAATGCTGTTTTAAAAAGGGAGATCCATTTCTGTCTCTGAAGTGGCACGGAGGTGCTGTGGATGTGCTTGGTGCTGCAGTGCCAGTAACCCTGCCCCGAGCTCTCCTATCCGTGCACAAGCCAGAGTTAAGCTTGGAGACATCTGAGCTGCACCAGGGAAAGCCAGACACGAGCGAGAGAAGGAAGTGTGTCCTGATTGCCACTTGCTGCCCTGCCTCTGTTTCCTGAGCCGTGGAAGTGGGAAGTGCTGATGCAGCTTTGTGAGGAGCTTCAGATGTGCTGAGAGTCGGTGGCAGGGGCACGAGTGGGGTCAGACACCGAGCCTGCTGCAGGCTGTGTGGCACAGAGCTGCCATCTGGCAGCTGTGGGTGTGTTTGCACAGCTCAGGTCACCTGTTGCATGGCTCAGAGCATTCGCTCTGCATCCTCTCCAGCCTGTTTTATGTTTTTCTTTTTATATACACACATACATACGTGTGGATATCAACCTCTCTCCTTCCTCTCCAGCCCCCCCCCCNTATATGTGTCTGTAGGTATGTATATGTCCTCCTCTGCATAGGTGGGTAGGGAAGAGAATCAGCAAAAGCAGAGGTGAGGTGAGCATGGAAAACCCCCTTCATGCAGCAGCGGAGCTCACTGATGCAGGACGGTGCTACTCAGCTCTGAAGCGATGCTGTCACCTCCAGCTGCCTGCATGGGAGCTCTGTGACTCGCTGTGCTCTTGGATCAGCCCGGGATGCTTCATCTGGGAGCCTGAGCTCCTCAATAGGAGCTGCCTGGGAGATGGGACCCTCTGCTGTTGTGTCAGCCGTTGGGAGCAAAGGCATCGCCCGATTGCTTCACACAGCACCAGGAAGGGGTTTCTTCACCCCCAGCTGGCTGCCACAGCCCTCCTCTCTCTGTTTGGCTGATGAGCATCCTGCACAGCCATGTGTGGGTTTCCTCCCATCGTGTGGGAATCGGAGCATTCACAGCACAAGGATTTTCCTGGTCCCCATGCAGGGAAGAGCAGCGCTGTGACCGCTGTCATGAGATGGTGTGAGCCTGGTGCTGAGTGCCAGAGAGGCTCTGGGCTCCTCTCCTGCGAGGAGCTGCCATGTGGCATTTGGAAGCAGCACCCTTCTTGGAAGGGTTTTCCTTAATCCCAATAATGTTTGCTCTGCCCACCCATGAGGGCACCTCTTTAATAGCTGTCTCGACTCCTCCATGCTGATTACTCAGCAAACTCTTTCCTGGCCCTGGCTGGAGGTGGCTCAGCACAGTGAGCCCTTTCAGCACTTCCAGCAGCTGCCCTTTGTGGCTGTAGCCCACCCCTCTGCAGCCTTTCTCTGTGCTGCAGTTCTTCCCAGCTCTGTGTCTGTCCCTTCCAGCTGGGCTCATTGATGTCACCTCCCCGCCACCCGCTTGTCCCCTGCCAACTCTCCAGCTGCACCAGGCTGCAGTCCCACCCCGGCACATCCAGGCTCTGCTTGTTTTCCTGCCGGGCTCCATCTGCAGCTCCTGGAAAGCCAGCCAGCCCTGGTGACCCAAGGGGAGCCCGTCCCCTGTGTGCCAGCTCTGAATGCGCCCTTGTCTACGCTGCAGGATGCGGGGCCGTGCTATGTACCAGGGGATGCAGAGGGTTTGTTGTCTGGAGATCTGAGCGTGGTTTTTGAGGTGGAGCGCCTGGCAATAGTTACCAAATGGAGATAATAACTGAGGATCCCTGTCTTGCTTCCAGAGCCTGTAAAACTAGTGATGAGCACTTGTCTAATAGCCCCTTTTTGAGGGGATGCTCCCCATGCAGTGCTGGCAGCCCTCGGGCTCCCCGTCCCCTGGAGCACTCGGCCCATGCCAGAGGGGCTGAGCTGTGACTCATTCCAGACCACATAGGATGTGGTTGGCTAAGCCAGGATTTGGACCTGCGTCAAACCCCGTACCAGAGGCCGCTTTGCTGTAGTGTTGGCTGTGAGCCTGGCTGCCAGTGTGGGGATCAAACCTCTGTGCTGAGGAGCCCCAGTGTCGCTGGATAGAGTCCTTCCCTGCTCTGGAGGGCTCAGAAATGTGAATCCTCAAACCTGGATGGAAAAGAGAGTGACTGTTAGTGTTTGAGGCAGGGGGCTGAGACACATGGTTGCTGGGAGCAAAGCAGTGGGGCAGCAAAGAGCGGATCTCTGCCTCCTGCTCGAGGTCTGAAATCCCAGCTCAGGTTGGCGAGAGCCTAAGAGTTTAAACAAAGCTTCTCTTTGCTGCTGCAGAGAATAAATCTGCAGCTGAATGTGGCGCTTTGGATCTGAGGCTTTGAAGGCAGAAGCTTATTGAAGTTGATTTTGCTCTGTATTTGGCTCCCAACAGCATGCAAGAAGAGTGACCCCAGTCCAGGCTGAGCAGACCATTCCTGGGTGCCCTGTGGCTTTCTGCACTGTCCCTATTTCTTTTTCTCTTCCTGCAGCATTCAGCCTGTCTACGGAGCACAGCATCCTCCGCTGGATCCCCGCCTCACCAAAAAGTAAGGGCTGTTCATCTCCTGGAGATACAGGCCTTCTGCTTTGCAGGTTTTTGGCTCAGTCTTTGTGGAGGTCTCCAGCATCCCCCAGCACTGATTTTCCACCTCCTCCTGATCAGACTGATCCACATTGCTGGGAATGTAGAAGTGAGGCAGCAGCTTCATTCACGTTTCCTGAGCAAACTCAGGTGGTTTCTGGGGTTGCTGTCCTATGATGCCCGCTGTGCATCCCCTCTGCTCTGTGCAGTCTGAGCTCTCTGGTGTGGCTGAGTTTCAGGCACGTGCAAGAAGGGCTGCAGAGGAGCACGGTGCTGTCCTGGGCTCTGTGAAAGCTCGCAGGGAAGCTTTTCTGCTGGTGCCCTTTGTAGCCAGAAATCTGTACTGGTCACATCAAAGGAGAAGGTGCATTCTTTAGCAGTGATGTCTGCACCCTTTGGATAGGGAAGAACTGAGAGAAGGGCGAAGTAAAGCAGCAGGGTGGGTCAGAGCAGAAGCACAGCTTCTGGCAGGAAGGGGCAGTGCTGATGTGCACGGCCTCCTTGTCCCCACCTTGTGCTGTGCAGTGGGGAAGGTTCCTGTTCGTGACGCTTCAGCTCATGGACTTTGCCTCCCACAGCGTCAGGGAAGGCTCCTCCTGCGCCTGAGAAAAGAAAGAGCCTGGTCTGTCTGCTGGGAACGAGCACAGCTGTGCCAGCAGTGTCCAGGAGCACTGACCAGCTCTGGCATGCCTCTCCGCAGGTCACGAGGCTTTTTTGTGTGAATCTACCTGTTTGCTGTAGGGTGGGGGGAGCAGAGCTGGAGGAGCCGTACGCCTCTCTTGTTTGCCCTGGTGAGCCGAGGAGGCTGGCACCTCTCCAGCTGCTGGCTGGCACCGTGGCCTTCCGTGCCCTGAGATCACACTGGTTCTGGCAGCCTGGGGAGGTTAACACGTGCCTTGGGTTTGGGAGGAGGGACTGAGGAACTGGAAAAAGTCAGAAACTGACTGCGTGGAGCTAGGACATAGGGAAGGAAAGAAAATGGATCCTCTAACAGCACTGCTCTGATACAGTTTCTCTCTGGCTTATAGCTTCATCAAGGACCGCTCCAAGGCCAATGCACTGCCTATGAAAAGCAAGAAGGCCTCCAGCTTCCATGAGTTTGCCCGCAACACCAGTGATGCCTGGGACATCGGTGATGATGAAGATGAAGACTTCTCTTCCTCCTCTTCCTCTTTGCAAACTTTGAACTCTAAAGTGGCCAAGGCCACGGCGGTGCAGGTGCTGGAGAACCACAGCAAGCTGCGGGTGAAACCCGAGCGGGCCCAGCCTGCCCTCAGCGAGGTGCCCACCAACTGCAAGGTCATCAAGTCCAGCAGCGAGGCCCAGCTCTCCAGGACGTCTGGTAAGAGCCGTCTTCAGGAGCAGCTTCCACAGCTCAATATCCTGGGTACGGGCATGTTTCTCCTATAGGATCCTTTTTTTCTGGGTCTGAGGGGTTTTGGAAGTTTGTTAAATTCTTGGGCAGTATGTGCTGATCTTAATCCAGGTCAGGATGAGGCACTGTGGAGCCCAGCGGGTACGGCTTGGGCAGGGATCCAGGCATCAGCCCCTGCTCCCTCTGCCTCATCGCAGGTGGATGGCTGCCTGTGCTGTGAGTGTAGCCCAGCAGGAGGCATTGGCAGCCCTCTCTGCACTCACAGTTAGCTTGATTGCTCCTTAGACTGGAGATGAGCAGGGCAGAGCTGAAAGTCAGTTCCTCTGGGGTTCCCTCAGCTTCCTTCTGCCTCATCTGTGTCCTGCCTGAGTCTTCTCATACGTGATGGGGGAATTCTGACCTGCTGATGTCTGGATGCAGGGAGAAGGAAGGGAAATAAAAATGAAGGGGAAGTGATGGAAGAGCAGCAGCAGGTCTGTGGGCCAGCTGAGCCGAGTGGGCCAGCAGTGCTCTGTGTGCTGGGGCTGGGCAAGAGAGGTGACATCCACAGTGCCACGCTTCTGGCAGTAGTCAGTGGAGCATGGCAGGGTTGGAGAGGGGCTGTCCCCTGCCTGGTCTCACTGCAGTGTCTGCTCCGTGCAGAGGAGCCCTGCGTGCGGACCCCCCTGCAGAAGCAGCAGTCCCTGCCCCTCCGGCCCGTCATTCCGCTCGTCGCCCGGATCTCCGACCAAAACGCTTCGGGTGCTCCCCCCATGACGGTGAGGGAGAAAACCCGCCTGGAGAAGTTTCGGCAGCTGCTTTCCAGCCACAACACGGACCTGGGTGAGTGGCAGAACGGGTGCCTGTGGGTGGGGAGGCTTTAGGGAGGCATGGTTCAGTGTCTGCTCCAGGCTGGGAAAAAAATGACTACCTGCAGTTGCTACCAGTGGGACAGTTGCATGTTGGCAGATAACCTCTTCCAGCAGCTGCCTTTTTCCATCTCACAGATGGTGGTTGTGGTCTCGGGGCTGTTGGGCTCTGCATGAGAACTGAGCCCTGCTGAGAAGGGGCCAGTAGGTCAGCGCCCTGGCAGCCAGTGCTCCTGTCCCCATGCTGAGCCAAAAGTGTCCCCACTCCCCCAGCCACAGCCCCACGTCCCCCAGTCACTGCTAATGTGGAGCCTTCCTGGAGGCTCAGTGTCTCCAGAGCTTGCAGGAGCAGACTGGGCTTTCCTCTCCTTTTAGGTGTAGTGGTGCCTGGACGTGCCTAGGATCTAATCCATTGCCACCACTGTCCGTTTGCAGATGAGCTGAGGAAATGCAGCTGGCCTGGCGTGCCCAGAGAGGTCCGGCCCGTGACGTGGCGTCTCCTCTCAGTGAGTACTCAGAGCTGCGAGGCAGGAGGCTGGGGGGGATCTCCCCACCTGTGCTCCTACAGCTTTGTAGGAGCTGACCATAACCAGGTCTGCTCGTGCTGTGCCTGTGCCCAGCCTACGGGTGAGCTGTAGGGTTTTTTTGGTCAGGGGGTGTAATCGCTATGTATTCTTTGAGCACAGAGCCCAGAAAGGTGCTGTGAATGTGGTTTGTTCTTTTGAGTAACCAAATTTTGTAAAGTTATCAGAGAAGGCATCAGGTCTGGGAAAGCCAGAACCCATGAATGCTCTTTCCCCTGATCCAGATTCCCTGAAGCATGCAGGTACACAGCTGCCAGGCAGGATTTCAGG
Source organism: Penelope pileata (assembly GCA_013396635.1). Classification (NCBI taxonomy): domain Eukaryota; kingdom Metazoa; phylum Chordata; class Aves; order Galliformes; family Cracidae; genus Penelope; species Penelope pileata. Next base: position 554,610 of record WBMW01000089.1, read on the forward strand.
GGCTGGTTTGTGGTGAAGGGAATAGGGGCTGCCCTGACTTCTGGGGTCTCCTCCCACAGGGTTATCTCCCTGCAAACATGGAGCGGCGGAAGCTGACTTTACAGCGCAAGCGGGAGGAGTACTTTGGCTTCATCCAGCAGTATTACGATTCCCGGAACGAGGAGCACCATCAGGACACTTACCGACAGGTACGTGCCCTCTGTCTGGCCTCCTGGCCTCGTTCCTTTCCTTCCCCTTGCTCCTGCTTGCTGTGCAGTTGGGGTCACACTAGGACTGCTGCCTGTTAGCTGTTGGGGGTCTTCTCCTTGGGGACAGTGCACCATGTTTCTGTCCGTCTCCTTTCAAGTGCTGGGTTAAGCCTTCCCTAAGCTGACCAAATAACTGGATTTCTGAGCCTACCTCCTGTCTCCAGCCCAGCCCTGAGACTGGAGATAACATTGCAGGTGACTTTCATGTGTGGCTGCCATCTGTAGCCCTCCCAATGCTTGTCAGCAAGTGCAGCTCTTCCCTGGGGGGCACTGCAGGGTGGATTCCCTTCTGTCGTGTTGAGTTATTGTGTCCCTGAAAAGCATGGCTGGTCTGTAACCCGTGCTCTCTTCCAGATCCACATCGACATTCCAAGGACCAACCCACTCATCCCCCTCTTCCAGCAGCCACTTGTCCAGGAGGTAAGGGGGAGCGAGGCTCCTGCCCCGGGCTGTGTGGGGGCAGTTAGACCTGCTGGCCATGAGACTGGGTTAGCTCTGCAGATACCATTCCCTGGCTGACAGCTCCTGATGCCTTCTCCAGCTGAACAGCAAATACATGCTTATGCTGTCCAGCCTTGTCCCCAGGTTTCTGAAACGCATCAGTCTTAGAGACCAGGGGCTATGAGGTCAGCCTTCTGTATAGAAAGAATTGGTGAGAGTCCCGAAGCTTTTGTTTTGAAACAAATCAAGGAATTTGAATCAGAGCAGGACATCAGTTGTGTTTTGCTACAAACCCACTTCTGTGTGAAGCAGTGTGTGAGAAAATGATGCAGGGCTGGGTTGGAGAGGTGGCCAGGAGGTGCGAGCATCTGTCATCTTTGGAAACTGTCTCAGCGTGTGTATGTGGTATGTCAGAGCAGGGTGCCCTGGGGCTGGGCTGGAAATAAACACATCTTCAGGTTGTGGAGGGGGCACGCTGCTCTGCTGGGAATTCTTCTCATCTGTGATACTTTGCTGGGAGTGCTGTGCTGACAGCTGCTAACAGCTGGCCACATGGTGTTCAGCAAGGTGTGCAGCTCCTGGGGAGTCGGCGTCTGCATTTCTTCAAGCAGAGGCTTTGATGAGGAGATAGGGTCATCTCGTCCTGGGAAGAGTGGGCTGGCCTTTGTGGGGATGTGTGGCTCACACAGGAGTCTCTGAGGACTGGAATGCTTCTTAGCTCAGCTGTAGTGCTGCAGAAGAGCCTGACAGTGCATGGTCTTTGCTCCCCGAGCTTAGCAGTTACGCTGTTCTGTCTTTCCTTTGTGCATGGCTAATGCAGTACCTGCTTTCCTTCCTTCTTCCCCAGATCTTTGAAAGAATCCTCTTTATTTGGGCCATCCGACACCCAGCCAGCGGCTATGTCCAGGGAATCAATGACCTGGTCACTCCATTCTTTGTCGTGTTCCTCTCTGAATACGTTGGTAAGTGACATTCACTGCTTGAAGAGCACGGTGCCGCCTCTTGACCGTAGCGGTGTGAAGTGCTGGCATCAGAAAAGCTCGCCTTGCTGGAGGGGATGTGTTTTCTTTCAGCTCCTGTGCCATGCTAAGGATGCATCTTGACCCCTTAGTGCATCTTTGCTGCCTGGCTGAATTGACTTCAGTTGCATAACCTCGCTGAGCTCTGCGGAAGCTGAAGTGCTAAGGGTGGATTTGCATTTGAATGTACTTGGGTTGGAGGGGGATGGGGTCTTTCAGGTGCCGAGGGAGTTTAGGCAAAGCCCTAAAGGTGGGGAGGATCTTAGCTCCAAATCCAAGCTTTGAGAGCCATTCTTGCTCTAGGAGCAGTCACTGAAGTACAAAGAGACCCCGCTGAGAATGTAAAATAAACCATTTAAATAAGGATTCCTGTCCCGTGCTGCGAGTACAGGTGTGTCTGTCAAGCTGAGACTTTCAGAAAGCAAATTGACTTCTCCCAGCTGCTTTTGGCTTTCTTGTCAGCCAGTTGCTTTTAGCTGGAGAGCAATTCGTTTTCACCCATGAGATTTTTGTTCTTTCTTCAGCCCTTGCTGTGTTGGGGTTGACATGACCGCTGGGATGCCATAATCACCGTGCCTAAAGGCTCTTATTTTTCACCACAAAGAAAAATGGTTTTCTAAGACAATGACAGAGAAATCCTCTTTGACAAATATTTTAGGGTCTGATCCATAGCTTGTTAAAGCCACTGGAAGCCTTCCACTCTCTGGCTAAGGCTTTGTACGCTAGGAGTGATCTGTGTCTTTTGAGGACATTGCGAAGAGATAAGCGACCTCAGTTTCCACTGTGGTCAGCACTGATCTCCAAGATGTACTGATGCTCCTTAGTCTGAAGGAGAAAGCACAGCATGGGGCTCTGCTACCACCTGCAGTGAATTCCCTTTCCTGGGAGGTAAAAGTGAGCCATCTGTGCAAGAAGAGAGCTGGCTGGAGGTGCTGGAGCTGCCTGCGGTGCCTGATTTGACTTCTCACAGCCGTGCACTGTGTTGGGTGTCAGGGCTGAGCTCTCTGCGCATGGCTGGGATCTGTTTGTCTGTCTGGGGCTGTACTTCTTGTCATCTCCCCTTTAACCTCTGAATGTGGCCTTCCAACTACCACTGAAAGTTGAGTTGGAAGAAAAAAACCTGTGACCACTGAGTTGTGTTTAGCCAAGCCACACCACACATCTCCTTCTGTCTCCTGAGCCTGGGATTGAAAGCCAGCCTTCAGGTCAGCAGCACCATGCACTCCTGTCTCAGTGGTTTCCTAAGCCCTGTTCAAGTGTCACCCACAGGAGCTCTGCCTCCCCCAAACCCTCGGGTCCCTGTGCCACTGGTGGCAGTGTCCTGGCTGTCCCCAGCCTGCTGCGAGCGGCTGTCACCATGCCACCAGCTCCCTTTCAGCTCCTGCCAGAGCCATATGTTATCTCACTGCTTTCTACAGGGCCTCTTCATGATGTCACTGAGCAGATGTTTGAGCTGAGCCATGCACTCCAGAGACTTTAATGTGTTTTTGTTTCCCCAAGCTCCTTGCAGTGTATGTTTGCTCATGCCTGGGATCTCCCAGCACTGTTTTTCTTTGCTGGCAGGGTTGCTGCTCCTGTCCCCATGGCAGTGCACGCAGCAGGCTGTTCCCCATCACCTGGGCTTGTCACCACCTCCCTTTCTTCATCACATTCCTCGTGCTGGACTCCAGGAGCCATGCAGGGAGCTCTTCTGCACGAGGCTGATGGCTGCATGGCTGAGCCCCCTCTCCCACAGTCCTGGCTGTATGCATGTGGCCTTGGACAGGCTGAGGAGCAGGACATATTCCTGCTGGGGGGAAGTGATCGAGGAAAGGAGATGAATATCTGCTAAGCAGAGGTTTTCCCTGCCTTTCTCATTACCTGGAACGCTTGAGGGTGGCTGCAGAGGAGCCAGCAGAAGGGTAACCAGTAATTTTGGGTGATGACCTGCAGCTGGAGAGCAGCTTTGCTGCTCTTTCTGCTGCATGAGATTGCCACATTGCTGCAGCCATAAGCCCAGGCCAGTCCTAAAGCTCTGTGTGCTCCAGGCAAGGGGCAGAGGTGGGAGCAGCACTGGGCTCCCTGCTGTATCCATCCCATCCCCCTGCAGCCAGGATCTGTTGGTGTCAGTTCTCACCGTGCTGCCAACCTGTGACAGCACGTCTGGGCCAAGGGGTGGCCTGGCTCCAGCCCTGAGCCCATCCTCTCCATCTCAGCTCCTTTCCAAGCAAGATCAAAGCCTCCTGTTCTGATTTCCGTGCCTCTGGGTTTGGAGGTGGGCCAGTTCAGCCCTGGCATCTGTTGATCCAGTTTAGCGGTGACAGCTCCCACAGAGGCCTCTGCCAGCAGCGCAGCTGATGCTCTCCTCCCGTGTGCTGCGTGGAGAAGATAACAGGGAGGGGAGGGAGCTGCTGGGTCAGCCAAGCCAGGAAGGCTGGAGCTGCTCCTCCTGACCCAGGGCTGTGCCCTAACCTCTGCCTTCCGCTGTCTGCCCACACCTGCTGCCCTCTGCAGTGTCCAGGTTAACGTGGGGCTGGCCTGGAGCAGGGCATCTCTGCTCCACATGCAGCCAGTGTTGCCACCATGCCACCCTCGAGGGACTCCTCCTCCTTCCTGGGGGCTCTTGAACCCCTTTGCACTTAGTGAGCACCCTCTGGGGACACAGCTGTCACTAGCCCTTGTGCTTAGTGCTCAGTAGGACTGGGTTTCAAAAACAAGCTTCCACAAATCTCTGCTGCCCTCACAGCAAGGCTTTTTCATGCACAGGGCTGCTGCTGTTCGCTGGAACTCTTCTGTCAGCCCAGGAGGAGGAGGAGAGGTTCTGTGAAGCTGAGCAGTCCCTCTGGTACATGGCACTGCTGTCAGGCTCCATGCTGGAATTAATTTGGAAACTTCTGCTGTCCAGGGAGATGTCTGAGCACTTTAGGGTCCTTGCAACTGTGCCAGAGAGTCCTGCTCTCCCTGAGGCTCTGGCAAGTTCTTCCTCTGTGTCCTTGGAGCCAGCAGCTGCTTTTTGAGCATCTCCACGTCCTGCTGTCTCACCCGTTCCTGTCTGCTGTGCTGCAGGGGCTGAAAGCTCCCTGAGCCCTGAGGTAGTCAGGTGCCTGGGGAAGGGGGGCATGACTGCTTAGCTCTGTGGTGCTTCAGTCCTGGGCTGATGAATCCTCCATTTACCAGGCGAGGAGCAGTAGCTCAGCCCCTTTGTTCAGCTCTGGGCCCAGGGCAGCCCTTGCTTTCCTGGTTTCTGGCAGCAGTGATGGATTCCCCTCTGCTGGTTCTCCCTGGAGGGATGTGCTCCAGCAGCAGTGGTCACCTGTGCCTGGGCCTTCCTGCAAGCACAGCCCCAGAGAGGTGACAGCAGCAGCAGGGACCCTCTCCTGGTCCCCTGAGGAGCTGGGCCGGGTTCAGATCACGGCTGCTGGGTATTTTGGGTGCAGGTGTTCGCTTGGGCTGGAGAAGCAGGCTGATGCACAGGCATCCTGCTCCATACTGGGCAAGCTGCTCGTGTCAGCTGTGCTGGCAGCTGCATGCAAGGAACCTTAAAGCCCCTCGGTGTTCCTGTGAGCCACCCGGTGTCCTCCATCCTCCTGATTCTCCTCCCTGTCTGTTTTGCAGAAGAGGACGTAGAGAACTTTGACGTGACGAACCTGGCGCAGGATGTTTTACGGAGCATTGAGGCCGATAGTTTCTGGTGCATGAGCAAGCTGCTGGATGGGATACAGGTGAGCCTCTGGGGCTGCAGAGATCTCTCTCTTTGCTGGGCAGCAGCAGCATTGTCTTTCTTCCCTCTGTATCTGGGTGAGAGCTCTGCATCCCTGGCACAGCCCTTGGAGGGCTGGATCTGCAGCACCCCTAGCATTTAAAATTGAGGCTGTGCCTCTGTTTGTTGTCTGACAGCACATCCCAGTGCTAATGGAGATTTCTGCTTCATTGGGCGTGATCTGGGGCAAAATGCTGGGGAAATAAGAGCTGCAGTTGTGCAGCCAGCACTGTCCCAGCTCGGGACTTCCTAGCAGGCAGATGGTGCTGGCACTCGAGAGCCACATCTCCTTGGTTGGTGCAGAGCTGGGGATCTGGTTTTGGTCACTTCCATTTGTTGTTGGAGCTGCTGCTTTTGACTGATGGCCTTTCCCTGCAGGATAACTACACCTTTGCACAGCCAGGGATCCAGAAGAAAGTCAAAGCCCTGGAGGAGCTCGTGAGCCGGATCGATGGTAGGTGACAAGGGGATTTGAGCAGGGGGGGCCTTGAGTCACAGCAGCGAGAGGCTTCCTTTGCAAGCACCCTCAGTGCCAGGGGTAGATGCATGCCTACAATGTGTAGAGGCAGGGCAGGGTTGGCCAAAGAGCTCCCGGCGTTGGGATTTGGCTGGCAAAGTAGTGCAAGGTGAGGAGCAGAGGTGTTTGGGAGGAGACCTCAGCCTGAGAGTGCACGGAAGGAAGCAGCGTGATTTGGGCAGTGCCTCGTGCAGGAGCTGGGGTGCCATGACCCCCAGGTGTGTAAGTGAATGGTGCTGTTTCAGAGCAGGTACACAATCACTTTAGGAAGTACGAAGTCGAATACCTGCAGTTTGCCTTTCGCTGGATGAACAATCTGCTCATGAGGGAGCTGCCTCTCCGCTGCACCATCCGCCTCTGGGACACCTACCAGGTACGCAGGCGCTCGCTGCCGTCCCTCCTTGGCTGCAGGGTCAGTTCCCCACGCAGGGTGGGAGGGAGTCCTCTGCAGCACCAGGCAGAGACAAGAGGAGCAAAATGTGGCCCTGGGGCATATACAGGCAGCTGAGGGTGACACGTGGATGTGTGTAGGGGGAGCCATGCTCCAGCAGAGCCACAGGAGCTGACCCAGAGGTTTTTTTGTCTGCAGTCAGAGCCAGAGGGATTCTCACATTTCCACCTCTATGTCTGCGCCGCCTTCTTGATCAAGTGGCGGAAGGAGATCCTGGATGAGGAAGACTTCCAAGTAAGACCCTGGGAGTGTGGGTAACTCCTCTGGGGAAAGGGGAGGGAGTTGCCCCGGATGGGGACCCAGAACGAATGTGCTCAGCCATCATCTCAAAACTGGCTCCAGGATCATCCAGTCTGAGGATCTCTTCCCTGGCCTCGAGCTTTGGTCACAGTAAGTCCCATCGTGGCTGCCCTTTGCTGTCTGCCTGTACCACTGGATGGTAGCACCCTTTCTTGCAGGAGGTTTAGGGGCGCCTGAGGTGCCTCACTGGTTCAGAGCACCACGCAAACACATCGTAATGCTGTCCCTGAGCCCTTCACACCTCTCAGGGTGCGATGAGCCAAAGCTGCTGAATGCTGCTGCCTGTTTGTGCCAGCCCCGAGCCTGCTCTGGGGCTGCGTGCTGCCTTCAGCTACAGACGAAGCATCTTCTCCTCTTTCAGGGCCTTCTCATGTTGTTACAAAACCTGCCGACGATACACTGGGGCAACGAAGAGATCGGGCTCCTGCTGGCCGAAGCCTACAGACTCAAGTACATGTTTGCAGACGCTCCCAATCATTACCGCCGATAGGTGCCAGGACTCGACTCCCTCCTCCGCCCTGTGCCCACCTCCTCCTCCTCCTCCTCCTCCTGGCCCGATCTGATCACTGTGGCATTTTGTCGTCCCAAGTCCTCGGACACTCCGGCGGGGAGCTGCTCTTCGCTGTACAAAGCTCACATCGATTTGTCTTAACTCTTCCGCGTGCCTGTCTGCCACTCCACGCGCCTGGATGTGCCACTCCAACCACCGTCAGTATTCCATGCCATGCCGGTGGCCTGAGCCGGGGGGAGAGGCTCGAAGGGGCTGGGGGGCAGCTTTACAGATAACTGAGCCGAGGACGAAGCCCTCCTGCCCTCTCCCACCCCTCTCTGGGTTTGTCCAGCTGCTGGCTGCCTTGGCTGCGCTGCCACATTCACTGCTACACACACACACACACATCTCGCTGCCTCACACGTGTGTGTGCTGCCCCATCTGCTCCCTTCTCTCTTCAGACGCAGTTTGATCCAACTCCCAGACACAAATGCCTTACAGTGACTGCCTGGCCGGAGACCTTCCCCAGGGCTGCAGGGCGAGAAGTTTCTCAGGGTCTGGCTTCACTCCCAGTGTCTGAAGACCCCAAGCGTTGTGGGTTCGCGGTGGAGCTGCTCGCGCCTGCCCTCTCCTCTCCCTCCTGTCACCTTCCTCCAGGTGTGGGACAGCGTGGTGGGCACGGCGGGGGCCCAACCCACCCCGCTGTGTCAGCGCAGCGTGATGCTCTGCTGTGCCATCGGCGCAGCCCCTCGCAGCGGGAGGGCAGCAGGGGGTCCTGGAAGCCCCTCGCACAGCCCCCGCTCCTCCGAGGCATTGTGTATATTGTGTTCTTGTGTATATGGGTCAAAGATGTACAATATACGTCTTCTGTTTGTAGCAGATATGATTTTATATTTATAACGTGCATCCCTTGTTCTCCCCCTCTCTCCATGCCTGTGAAGGCTGCAGGGTACGGTGGCGTAGGGCTTTGCCCCCCTCCAGAGGCAGGGGGAAGTCAGAGCTGTGGGTATTTCTGCCCCACCACCTTCTCGGAGCGGTGAGTTTGTCAGGAAGGTGTGCGTATCAGCAACGTGGATCTCGAGGCTTTCTGTGCAAAGAGGATTTGGGGAGTCAGAAGGGGATGGGAGCTCCGAGCAGGTCGAGGAGATACAGGGTATGGGACTGGCAGTGCCCAGCTCCGGTGCTGCAGGGCACGGTGGTGCCAGTGCTGCTGGGGCCGGGTGGGTGCTGCCTGTCCCCGGTGCTCCCCGTGGTGTGGGTGCGTCCTCCAGGGGCCAGCGCAGCCAGAAACCTCCCTGGGTTCCTGAAACCAATCGTGAATGTTTTATTGGGCTGGTTTCTTCCATGGGCAGCACTGGCCCCGTCCTGCCACGGGCTGGGGGCGGGGGGATGGATGCAGACCCCTGGGGTTCTCGGGGCAGGACAGGGAGGGCCCGGGGGGAAGAGGCAGTGGGGGCCGCGAGGCCGGGGCCGAGCATGTGAAAGGCAGAGCCTTGTTGCCAATAAAACTCCAGTGTCTCAAGAAATGGCTTTCCTAAATCTGGAGTTGTTTTTTTGTTTCCTCAAGCATTTAGACTTCTCCCTCACTGTGTGCCTTCTGTTGTTTTCTCTGAGCCGGACCTGGGGGGTCAGTAGTTTGACATGATTCATTAAAAAAGGAGAAACACACCAGAAGCCCAAGCTGAGGACGGAACTGTGTGGTCTGGCAGGTGGGTGGGGTGGGGTGGGGTGATGGGTCCTCACTGGGCCCCAAGGGGCTTTGGGCAAGCCACGATCCTCCGTTGTGCCTCAGTTTCCCCATCCATAAAACAAGGAGGAAGTTTTCCTTTTTTGTACCACGCTAGGGGAAAGCATTTACTTTCAGAGAATTGAAGTTGTACCATGCTGGGGACCCCACCCCAAAAAAGAAAACAACCTGAGCTGAGGCCCCACAGACTTGCTTCACCTTCCTCCCTTGGGCTCCCTGCCCTGAGGTTTGAATCCTCGCCTGCCCTGGTTCCATCCTCACCCTCGTTTCCCACATCTCTGGCGTGCAGGGAGGAGCTGGGGGTGCAGGTCTGGGAGATGCCATTGTCATGGAAACCTTTTAGCCGCAGAGTAACTCAGTAAGTCATCATTTGTTAAAAGAGGAAAAAAAAAGGAGGCAGAAGGAAGCTATTTTATTAAGATGTAAAAATTCCACCTCGAAATGGCAGCAGCTGGTGGAGGGCCATGGCTGCTGCTTTTCAGTGCTTCCCTCTGGGAAGCTGCAGTGCTGCTCACAGCCTTCCCCACACCCTGCTCACCTCTCAGTCCTCCTCTGCTTCTCACAACAGGTGGAAAACATCACCGACAAGTTGAGCACTCACCCTTCAATGCCTTCACAGACACCCGCAGCTCTCCCTGAGCCAGGCAGCTGCCTGCCATGGAGCCTTCCTGGCTACACAAAGCGGCCTGCACCCATCCTGCTGGGTCAAGCCATGGCTGCAGAGGGAGAGGGAGAGGGTAGGAACGGTGACACAGTTTATTTTTGCTTTAAATCAGTAAGGAATGAAAATGGCAATAAATCAGCTGCTGGGGAGGCACAGAGGGTGGCTGTGACCACAGCTGGGCAGCACTGGAGGAGCAGCAGGATGGGGGCTCGGAGCAGTCGCACACGGCAGCCCTGTGCTTTCTGTCCTTTAATGCTTTTTTTAAGCACTTGGAGAACGAGGGTCAGAGAATGTGACAGCCCAGCAGCTGCTGTGAGTGGGAGATCACCAGAAATTGGGGCTTTCCGTGGGTCGGGCTGACAGCTGGCTGAGCCCGGGAGGCAGAGGAGGTGCCAGGGAGGCAGGCGGGAGGCAGGGTGAGGCCTGGAAGCGTGGCACCGCGTCTGCCTCCTGCTGAATTTGTGGTGTTGGGGAGCTCGGGCTGACAACGGTGAAATGAAGGGAAAAGAACCCCCACAGCTCCAGCAGGGTTTTGCATCGTGACGGTGAATGTGCACCCCCAGCCCTGCACAGGTGCTCGCAGTGCATGGGAACCTCGCTGCGTCCTCCAAGAGCGGCAGCTGGAAGCAGGGGCTGCACAGAGTCCTGCTGGTGAACCCCAGGCAGCAACACGGACCCGTGCAGGGAGGGAAAATGCATCTCAGGGAAGACAACCAGGCTGCAGAGCCCAGCTCTTGAGCTCGGCTCTCACCTCACCTCCTGGCAGCTCTCTGCCCATGGCCCAGCGCTGCAGGAGCCCCCAGGCCCACCAAGGGCAGAGCACTGCCAGTGGGCTCCAAGCCCCACGTTCCCACTTCTTCCCATCCCTCTGGGGCTCTGCAGCCACCCTGGCAGAGGGCTGGTGGGGGATCCCATCCCGCAGCCCCATCCCAACGCCTCCATGCAGTGCCCAGGGAACAAACTCACCCGCAGGAGACGGCCGAGGCAGCACAAGGCTGAGTCCCTCGGCATCCTCAGTCCCCATCGCTCCCCTCCACCACTGCTTTATGGCTGCATAAACCCATCGGTGTCAGCTGCGTGGTACCCAGGGACCCGAGCATCCTCTGCTGGAGGACAGGAGGGAGAAAAGAATGAGTGGGCAAGAGGCTGAGTGAGCAGGAACCAGGGGGAGCCCCGCTCCTCCCCAGCCCCGTTAAGCAGGGAGATGGCATTTCCCAGAGCAGAGCATCCCCACTGCCCTCCCTGCATGCCCGAGGAGCCCGGACACCAGGACAACACAGCAAGAACTCTTTTTTTTTTTTTTATACATTAGAACATTTATTTCTCAGAGAGAAAATATAGTCTCAGACAGTCAGATTATAGTAGGTAAAATTAGCATTTTCTTCTTTACAAGCATAGATTTTCTTATTACCTCTCTTATACCATCTGATATAAACAATTCTAGAAAGCAAATAACCTCACTTTCTACAATAAATAGAGCGATCTGTGCTTTACAGCAGACTGACAGCAACGTTTAGGTCCCGTAGCAACAGCAGGAGATCAGCCAATTCCAATTCTAAAATATCATTGAAAAAAAAAAAAACAAACAAACAAAAAAAAAAAACCAACCCAAATCCCAAGATCTTAAAACATATACACAGGTCACACGTCCACAGCTGAGCCACCACCCGGAGAAGTGAATGTTCCTTAAAATAAATTACACTGTGTGCATATAAAAGACCCAGCAACACAACTGAGGACTTCAAGAATGGTGACAGTAGGTGTAAATAATTTAGAACAATATTTTACAGCTATGTACACGACATCCTTCCCCAGCCACACTCCGTAGGCATCATTATTATTATTTTTACAAAATCCTATGCCCCATCTCTAAACGTTAAAGGAATCTTAAAGTGTGGTTCCGTGTCCCAATGTATAAGAAGTGGTATTTTAAAAAAGTAGACCGAGTAGAAATGGCAGTGATTACTCCCCCCTATTCATTATTATTATTATTATTTTGACCCCACATTCCCTTCAGTATGAAAAAGTTAAAATAATAAAAAAATATCGAGTTAAAAAGCGAAATGGAGATATTCCATCTACAATCTTGCTCTGCACCTTTGGTTCTCAAAATGGGAAAGCAAAAAGGGGATACCCAACAGAAGAGACCGGAGGAACCAGAAGTCCTTGGCTAACGGGAAAGGGTTTGTCATCAGCTTCCAAACGTTGGCTGTCACTTTTTGCAACGCAAACCCAGAAAGGAACGGGGTCAGCAGAGCTGGGCTGGTTTGGTTTCCAGTGGGTGACAACGCTGGAGCCCCACACACAGGGAAGGGACACACGTGTGGGACAGAAGGGGGAAAGGCAAAACGGCTGTGTGCTCTCGTAGCGCTCGGTTTCAAGGCAAACCGAGCCAGAGAACTGGAAAGAGACAGAAAAGAAAGGAAGAGGAGCCTCACACCAAATGTGCGTACCACAAGCGATGCATCTCCCTCCAACCCTGATCGACCTCGGTGCCTGCAGAGCTGCTCCCGCTCGTCAGGCACCTCCAAAATTCGTTTTGTTTCTTCAAAAAAGAAAGCTGTCTTTGCTTAGACTCGAGGCTGTACTAAGCCACGGTGTGCAATGTCACTGGAACAAGCACAGGCGTGGAAATTTCAACGTGAAACTGCCAAATCAGTGTCTAGGACACAAACACACACCAAAGTAAGAACAGGTAATTTGCTTTTTGTATTTAAAGCTCTGTGCATGTGTGTGTGTGTGCAGCAGGGGGAAGGTAACCAAAATACCTCCATCATTTCTAAACGCAAGGCGAGAATCTAACGTGAAAACACTACGGACGGAGGCAGGAAAACCACGATGCAAACTCCCAGCTAGAACTGAACGTGATGGGACGACCGACGCCATGGAGAAAAATAAAAAAGGCCAATGACGGTCAAGGGGAAATTTGGCACGAGAAAGTCCCGTTGGGATTCCCATCCAGGATCCTGGTTGGCTTGCAGTGGTGCCGGGCTCAGCAGGGCTGGCTGATGGCCGAAATCCCCGGTGGCACGGGGCAGGCAGGGCCGAGGGAGGTGCACGAGGTCCCAACATCCCAGTGCTGTGCTCTGAGCACCTGCTCCCCTTGGCTCCTGCCAGCCAGCAGCTCGGCCTCCACTCCCGGCCCTGCAGACTGCACCTCTCACCTCCCTGCAGCTCTTCAGCGAGACACATTCAGGAAGAAGCTGGACGGGCGCTTTGGCACGCAGCGGGTACCCGAGGAGCGCTGCCGGCTGCTGGGGACGGCTGCTCGCTGCCCCCCACCCACACAGAGCGGGGTCTGCAGGAGGAGGAGGAGCAAAATCCCCCAGCTCGTTACAGGTAATGAGAGGGAACGAAGGGGTGATCCCCCCGCACCCGGCTCATGTGCATCATGGCCCGGTCGTATGCCACCTGCACCGACTTGCGGATGCTGCTCTTGCGTCCTTCCATCATCTTCAGTTTGTCCACGGTGTCGTCCACGCCCAGGGGGAACACTTTGTCGCGTGGAAGCCACTGCCTGCAACGAGGAGAGCACAAAACCCCATCACCAGGGGCTGGGGAGAGGAGAGCAAACCCCTGGGGGCCTCTCGCCCTGGCACCACCACGGCCCAGCTGTCAGCTGGCTGCTCCCTTGGGCCTGGCTCCAGCGGGCCAAGAGGTGGCCCCAGGGGCTTCCAAGACATCTCAAGTGCTCCAGCTGCTCGAGCACTCCCCATCAGTCACTGGCTGTCACCTCCCCAGGAGCAGCAGCTCATATGATCTATTTTTGTAGAAATTAACACCTTACAGTGGTGCTATGGAGGTTTAAATGCCTGCACCGGGCATGCAAGAATGACCTGTAGGCAAGATGCCTTCCTGCACGAGCACAGATTTCTCTCAACTGTCCTTCCTCCAGCCTTCCAACTCTCCTAAGAGAGAAGCTTGGAAACTTTTGTACTCCACAGACAGCAAACACAGTAAGTTTTTATCACCAAAACAGCTCTGCCTTGTTCCAAGAGTCTGCAAGCACCGTGGGCTGGGGGAGTACAACTGAGCGTCGTCCAGAAACAGCTTCCAGCACACACACCCCATGCCCAAGCTGACCCAAGCAAGTTTTAAATTGCAAGTGCCTTGTCTAGACCCAGTTTTTTCCCTTGTGCACTCGTTAGCTCAGGTTAGCACACTCAGGAATGTGCCATCTTTCCTAGTGAAGTCCAGCCCTAGGAGTTAAATCCCACTTGCCAGCCAACCCGGGGCAGCTCAGCACAGCTTTACCATGAAGGTGAGGGGCCGAGTTTTGTCTTTGTGACATTTCTGCAGCATCAGTGAATCAGCAAAATTTGGACCTGGCACTGAATGGGGTTTTGGAGCTTTCCTGAGATGCTCCAGCTTCCTACAAATCGCATTCAAGGATCAAAGAAGCGACCCTGGAGCTCTGCCCTTCCCTGCCCTTTGGAGAAATGCTCTCTGGAAGGGCCACTGCCTCACTAAAACTCTTTCCAGAGAGCAGACCAAGGAGCAGAGGGCTCTCCAAGCACCGTGAGGCACCTTTTTAAACACTCACTATCCTATTTTATAGCAGTGACAGAAGAACAGGCAAGTCCACCCTCTCCCACGTGCACTCCAACTGCCCAGCATCCACGGTGTCCCCAGCACAAACCCTCAGGATCCCAGCTGCACGCAGGCTTTGCCTCCTGTGTCACTATTTCTTTGCTCAGTTCCTGCTGCTGTGTGGCATTTGCTGGTGAAATAACCCAGTGGGTTCAGCACACAGCTGCTGCCTCGTTACGGGCACCCACCTCTTCCAGCACCGTGCTCCTGTTTGATGAACTTCCCAGTGTTTCACACACAGATTTCAAAGCCTTATCACTCATTTTTAAAGCACTTCACTGGTTTGTAGCTCATTTTATCTGGCTGGGTTCCCACACAAGCCTGGTCAGCCACTGATATTACAACCAGTAGATTCAGTCTGAGAACAGTGTAAGACCTTGAGCTATCTCATGTGCCATGATCCAGGTGCTTACACCCCAATTTTCCACCTTAAAACCAACAGCTTGATTTGAAAGCTGCAGGCACTCACCACGTCTGAGAAATCAGGCTGCTAGCTGGGGTCAGAACATGGAACAAACCCAACATTTCGAAGATGTTACCCTGGAGATCTTTGGCAAATCACTGTGCAGCAGCGCAGCCAGCTGGGTTTTGAAGCCAAACGCTCCCTCTGATTTGCTGCAGATTTTGACTGCTCAAATGTTAAATCTCTCCTCTCAGCCACTGCACTCACCTCGCCTGCACACACTCACCAGGTTCTCTTGTTGTCAAAGAAGAGGACAAGGAAGAGCTTCTCGCCTGCCTCTGTCTGCCTCTGCTCCCCCAGCTTCAGCACATCCATGGGTGGGACTGGGATGGGGACGCCGTTGTGGAGCAAACCCTCGCGGGGCATCTTGGGGTCGATGATCTAGTGACACAGGGAAAGGATATTGAAGCACAAACCCTTTCAAGTCCTGCAGAAAATGCATTCCCTTCCCTGTTCTTTGAGTTTATCCAAGCTAGATGATTACTTAGGGTGGGTGAGCAAAATTGCTTGCTCTGTCTCAGTGGCTCTTTTTAAAGAATTTCCCTACCTTCAAGGCTTCCCCAGTGGGAGGGAAACCAGGCAGACCAAAAGCCAAGCATCTCAACTTAAAAATGGGAAAGGCCTTAAGTGTGTGGCTCTGTGTGGATGCAGATGCACATCTGCTAATTGGTAATTGAGCACAAACTCAGCACTGTTGTGTTCAGCAAAGGATTTCCCCTCCCTCTCTCCAAACTTGCACAATAAATTTCACACTAGTGCTGTACTCAGCAGGCATAATGTTATTTCACAACAGATCCATTCTGGAGCAATTCAATTGACTTCAGTGGCATTGCTCAGATTTATGCTGTTATTAAATCAGAATCAGGCCTGATATTTTAAGAGAGTTGACAAGCAATGCCAGCTTTATCAGACTAGGGGATCATCCACTATAGCCATTTTGGAGAGGAACAACAACAGATGCACAATCAATTCTCCCCAAATAAAGCAGAAATGTCAGTGTCAAACATCAGGGCTACAGGATCACGGAAGAATGAAACAGCAAAAGGTGGATACAATGCTAGGTCTCCTCTGCCTCCTGACCTTGGCTCCTAAGGGCTTGAAAAAGCAGCTGAGCTTTGACACTGGCCAGGAATTTATTCAGACACTCTACCAGTACAACAGATTGCTATAAAAATGCCTTGTTTTTGGGCAACCTCGCCACGCTAAAGCACAATTTCACTTTGGCTGTAGCCACATGAGGATCTAAAAATGCTTTGGCTGGCCAACACAGCCAGCAGATCCGTAGCTGTTCTCTCCTCTGGGTTCCTACCTAGGATGAGAGCATGGCTGAAGGTCACTCTTCCTGCAGAAATGCCCTTGTTGACAGCATCAGAACTGTGCTCAGCCACGGCCAGGCACACTTGCTGTGTCAGCTCATGCATGGTCTCACAGCTCTGCTGTTTGGATGGACAGACACGCACAATTTCCGTGACAACTACATTTCCTTTTCACAATTTCTCAGCAGTCACGAACAGCGTCTGCCTTAAGTGATCAACCATAAAGTTACTTACGGGAATGGCTGCAGCCATGCAGAAATTACATGGAGCAGTGATGGCAGGAAGAGCCACATCTTAAGGGACATGTTTAAAAGCAGCAGAAACAACAAGACCTAGTCAGGCTACCTAATGGCCTTACTTAACACGCCTATACTCCCACCTTCAAATCAAACACACAGTTATGGCAAGGGGACCTACACATCACAGGGCCAGCTGGGCACCTATACAGCTGTACTCACTGCATCAGAAAATGTATGAGCAGTGAGACACCTGCCTCCACAAAATTTAAGTCTTCTCATCCCAACAGTACTGATTACTTTCCCCATACCTGCAGAGTGAACAGGAGAGGAGAGGAAAGATCTCCTCCTATCCCTGGCACCAAGAGATCAATGTTTTATGAATCCTCTCCAATGCTCTGCAACAATGAGCACAGGAAAAATTAACGGTGCAAAGGGAATCGAAACACAAGCACATCTCGCAGGATTTTGGGAAGTTTCCCTGTTCTGTCTGGCTACACTGCATGCTAGCACTGCCTTCTGGGCTACCTGCACTGCTGCTACAGCCTGCCAGAGAGCAAAAGGCACTTACCAAGGCGGGGTAGGAGGGATAGCCACGGCACTTGGCCCACACAAGCTCCAAGGGCTCCAGCTCAGCCTCACTCTCCAAGGACATCAGGAGAGTTCTGCCTAAGGGACAGAAGGAGACACAGCTTAGGAGGGCCCAAGCACCAGCAAGGGGGTCATAATGACACAAGAAACCACGCTGTCAGCTAACTCACTCACAACGGCCTGCGCTGTCTTGGCAGCAATCAGTTAACACAGCTGAAAATACTCATGTACTAAAAACATTCTGGCAGTATTTCTGTTTAAATTTCTTTTTGCCTACCTGGTTAGAGAGCAAGCAGAGAGCTGGACTTTCACTTTTGTTCAGAACAAACCTAGCGTCCACCTAGTTGTCACACAAAAGCATGCACTTCATTGCTGACATGCACACGTGCACAATTCCAGACCATTTATTTAATCAAAATAGAGAGCAAAAGAGAGAGCCACTCATTTGAACCAACATACACTTGGTATCCACACCCATGTGTGATAAGCCACACATCTCTTCTGCACTAAGTTTGTGACAAAATTTAACGTGCAATGAGATCTAGCCTGGCCACAGGGAACACTCAGCCTTCTTCTTTGTGCTCTGCCAGCACAGTCATGCTCTGTGCTGAGATAAAGGCACATCCTCTGAAGTCATAGGTCCAAGTCCATGCATGCATGTAGAATCATAGAAACCACAGAATGATTTGGGTTGCAGAAGACCTTTCAGATCATCTAGTTCCACCCCCCTGCCATGGGCAGGAACACCTTCCACTTGATCAGGTTCACCAAGTTCAGCTCTGAAGTGAATTGCTGCAACATTACTGGAACCAAATGGGTACACAAGTGATGGATTTGGTCCATTAGGCTCCACCAAGCTAAAGCCATTCTCAATGGAACTGATGAAGCTGTATCTGAGATTGGTTTGGACCAGTTCTTTGCTCCTCCTAAACACAGATATCCAGATGTCACCATTCTGATGTCACATGCTTTGGGACTATTTGATCTCTCTAGGAAATGCCTGGTTCTCACTGACAGAAGTCTGTTAGCTGCTATTTTTTTTCAAACTCTGCTCAGAAATGTTGCAGGAGATCCATTCCATACATGAATAATTCATCTGCCAGCTCCTGGCCCCAGACAAGGAGCAATCTTCATTACTGTGAATTTTACAGAGAGCAGTGTCATTAAAAAGAACCAGTCCTAAATCTGGAGAGGCAGTGCCAGGAACACTACACCAGATCCAGAGTAAACACCTGTCTGAGGAGAAGGCAGGGCACAGGCAATCAGCACAAGTGAAAGCAGGAAAACCCTTTTATGCAAAAACCTAAACTGGTAAAAAGCAGGGTGATACCACAGCCAGAGGCCAGGTTAGCATGCTGACCATGCAATCAGGCTTCCCCTGGTTCAGGGGGGTGTCAGCCCTCTCTGCTGTGGGACAGGACTGAGGTGTTCCCCAAAGTGAGGTGCCTGTGAGCTGTTCTCACCTGAGCTGCTGTAATCAGAGTCTCCATTCACACCTTCCAAGAAGGGCACCCGAGAGAGAGCTGGCTTCCCTCGACTTCGCTTGGGAGGCATCAAACCACTGTTAGAATAAGGAAAAGCAGGGCATGAGGAAAAACAGATTACCCTTGAAGACACAGCCACACACGTGGATTCCTCAGCTCTGTTCAAAATACTGGAATTACTGTACTGGTGCACCCCTAGTGTGAATGCTGAATACTTGAGCAAAATGTTCTTTCTGGTGCAAGTACACTGGACACCAGCTCAACTTTTCCATGAGCCATGCAGGGGGCCTAATAAAAACCTTGCTGTTAACATGAAGAAGGAACCCAGCAAAGACTTCATGCTGATGCAGCGATGTCTGGAGCCCATGTGAGATCACCCAGCTGTGCACAGGCTTCAGAAAGGACAAAGTAACACTCAAACATGATGCTAAGCTATCAGCAGCTGAACTCTCAGTCCGTACTCTGAACATCCTTCTACCTCATTACTATAAACATTTCAGAAAATGGGCTATCTCCATCTTAAGCAATCATTTTTTTCACTTACTGTAATTCTTTTTTTACAATTTTCTAATAATCACCCCATTCTGAGTGCATTTGGTGCTCAAAAAGAGTGGAGAAAAAGCAGTAAACAGAACTGCTCATAAATAGAATAACTGTACAAGTTATCCATGAGATACAAGCTTGTTTTTAATTCCTTGTTTTGTGGGTGTCACAGAGCTCTAATGTAATTTTTGCTATGTGAATTGCTTGCAATTATTGTAATAAGCACTTACTTTTCATCTTCAAAGTACTTCACAAACATCAACTAACAAGCCCCCACGCTCCCCTGTGAGTTCAGATTTTTCTGCCTCTGTTACAGATGGGGAAACTGAGGTAAATATGGTGGGGCCATGAGGCCAAGACATGGTCTGGAGGTGGGCTTCTAGCTCCTGGTCCTGTTTGGAGTTCCTTCTTGCCCCATGAAGGATTCCAAGGGCCCCCATTTAAATGATACTACAGCTGTGCATGAATCCATATTTCTCCTTTTTGCTCTCATTGATGCCTCTCCCCACCTTACAATATTTTATTGTAAAAGTTTCTTGTGAGATCTGCAGGGGAATCATGGTGGTATCCAACTTACAGAAGAGGCAATGGTGACTAAGCTGAAGGTTTGAGCACAGGGCCCACAGAAAAGGGGAGAGACAGAGACCAGTGGATGTTCCATTACACCCGTGGTGCTGGGCTGGCCATTTATCAAAGGGTTTTGTAGCTTTGGCTCTCAAAAATCACAGGAAAATATGCATCAGCAAAGAGGACAAATACACACTGAGAAGCAGAAATGTAGCAGATACCTTTTTTTTGAAAAATCAAGCACAGTTTTGGGATCTATAGCTTATTTTCTTCAGGCTCAACGCATGAAATAAGTAACTATTTGAGCTGGGTTTTAAACAGAAAGGTCAAATGTTAAAATCAGAGCAATTAACCCAGTGAGGAGGTGCTCTGGGGAAGAGCTGAGCACAGGGTCTTACCTGCAGGTTTCAATCCCCAGCCCACTGCCCAGGCCAGGGCCACACTCAGAGTCCGAGCCGCTCTCCGGGTGCTTTGCAAAGCCGTTGGTCACTCCTGCCAAGGAGACAAATGGGAATCAGCTCAAAGAAGCAGCAATGGCACAGAGATGCTACCAGGGCTCTGGCAGTGTTGCTGTGACGACCTGCTTCCAGAAAGGCAGGACCAGTTGTAAGGATGCTGAGTGCTTCAACAGGAGTGGGAAATTCTGCACCAAGCTCCCCAGACTCAGCTGGAGGCAGGTTACTAATGAAAAGTATTTCTGCTCCCCACACATGGAAAATTAGGCTGTCTCTGGAGAAGCAGTGCTGGAGAAGTGCTTGGGGACGGTAAAGGAGAGCTCCACGCAGCACCCAGCCCACTGAGCAAGGCCAGACACAGGCTGGGAAATGCACCACTTGCTCATCTGGCTCCAGGTGCCACTTGGAAAAGACATGGAGGCTTCCCACTGCCTGCCATGGCCTTCTCCCTGCTGCTCCCAGGCTGGTCCCTGCCCACAGGAGCAGGCACGTGAAACCACAGCTTATCTGGTTACAGCTCCTGTGCTGAGAGAAACCCACTCCTGGAAAAATTCTTTGCTAGGAAATGAGATCTTCCAACAGAGAGAGCAGACATGGAGGAAGCAAATATCCCCTGAGTAAAGGAAGACTCCCCTCTTCCTCTTAGGCCAACACAAGTGTCACTAGAGATGAATATTTCACTTATTTGCCCCAGGCACTGATGGCATTGGAAATCTTCCCTTTGCTACCATGCTTCCAGCTCTGTGCCATGGGGACACCCACACAGGCAGCTGGGATCATCTCCAAGCTTAGACAAGGTCCCAGAACCAAATCCCCCCAGGACAGGCAGGGGTGCACAAGGAACAACCCTGTAAGGACACTCAGAGGCAGAAAACCATTGCCTGTGCCCACCCTGAATGCAGCTCAGGGGTCCCATCACCCCCAGGTTTCCCACAGGCTCATCAAAAGCCCATCAGCCATACAAAGGGCAAGTGCATGCCAAGGCTACTCTTATTTTTCCAGCTTTAATTGCCACAGGGAGCACACTGCTGGGAAACACCTTGTTCTGACAATCCCAATCACGCTGACCTGCTTCTGCGCTAACACAGATTTGGCACACCAGACACTCCCTTGGTTAGGAGAAATCAATTGTGTTTGAAACAGTGGAAGGAGCTGAATCACAAAAGCAGTGCTGCAATCCAGGAAAAAAAACACCACCGCTTCTTCAGCAGAGGAAAAATGTCACTGCCTAATTATCAGTGATTTTCCAGTACCCTGCCTATAGTCCTATATTCCTTTTTTAATTTCAGCTTCTCATTCTGAGCTTTATCCACTGTGGGTAACTCCTCTCTGCTTTCATTACTGGCAGACATCGACAGTGAGTCCCTCAACTAGCAGCCTCTCTTTGGAGAAGCCATTTGTGCTTCCTTCAATCTGTTCTGGCAAGTCATCCCCAATGTTCAATCGCTTTCCTCCCACTCTCTATTTACTAACAACCTTCTGACAGCCAAATAACTTTAAGATGATATTTGAAGTATGCACTGATTCAAGCCTTACACGTGGAACTGTCCCACAGTGGCTGTTAACACAGCATTTAAAAGAGATCACACTGCTGTCATTCACCTTGTGTCTTTCTAAATTTGATCTCAGCTGCCTGTAGGTCTAACTTGAAAAGGAACGTGTTCTGTCTTCCCAATAATTTTATCTAAACCTCAGAACTGAAGGTACAGCTGGTTTAAAAGCAACGTTCACCATCTCATCTGAGTGCTGTATTAATGGTCCATTGCACTTTCAACCAAATGCACCATTTCTGCAGCAGGAAACCCTCACTCCTATGAGTGGCACAGCCAATGTGAAGCTTGCCATGAGGGCATGAATGCCAACAGCTCTCATTCCTTACCAGAGACCCCAGAGCTTCCAGCCAGGCCATTCAACATCTTTGCAAGCAGCTGGGCATGGTGGCTTGCCCTACATAAAATGGCAAACTCTTTCTTACAGCAGCTCTGCTAACTGGCAAAAGGAAGAATTACTTGTGACCCAGCCTGGATTTCATTTCATTATCTTTAAATGTCTAAACCAGAGCTGTCTAGAGCTGAACTAAGTCACCACAAACTCCATGAAGAGTCAATGGAGAAAAGAGATCCATTACAGACATGTCCTGTCTGCCCTTTTTTAGGGATCTGTGGAAGATTAGGCTTATCCCAGGCACCTCTGGCTATGGTGACTATGTCTCCTCCAAACCCAAAGTGCATTTCAGGTGAGCAGCTCAGATTCAGTATTCCCACTCTCTCTCAGCCCTACTCTAGCAACTTCCCAGTGGACAAAGGGAAGAGAAATCCCAAGGAATCACCTCTCTGCCCTGCCTGCCTGGGTGACTTCTCTCCATCGCTCTCACTGCAGTTCCTGCTCTGCGGCCGCTTCCGGGCCTGTCGCTCCCCGTTGGCGCGGGAGGGCGGAAGCTGCTCGCTCTGCTCGTGCTCCTCCCCATTCTCCAGGGAGCAGTCCAGGCCTCTTTGCAGCTTCACCCCATTCTTAGCTTTTTTAAAAAGGACAGATGTCCGTCGGCCCACGCTGCTGAAGGGGGGGCTCGTGGGGGTGTCTGCAGTCGGCAAGGCGAGTCCGTTCAGGCCGTTGTCACTGAGCAGGCGCTGGAAAGCTTGGCTCTCCCGCTGCAGAGCCTTCTGGTCGAAGAACTCCCTGTCTGACATCACCTTCTTCTGCAGCTGGCTCAGGGACTTGCTGTCATTGATGGGTTTGAGCGTTGGAGGGTCCTGCAGAGACTCCAGCTCCGAGAAGGACGGTGCGGGTCCTGTGGGCTCCAGGGTGGGAGGATGCGGGAGCTTGGCATCATCTGCTGAAGGAATAGAGAATCTCCTTGAGCATTTTAGAAAGAGTTATTCCCAAAGCTACCAAGACCACTCCTGTTCCTGTAGGAGGAACAGCAGGTGTTGGCTGTTGACATGCCCCAGGAGAGGTAAAACCCTGCTACAAACTCTCACCTCTGTCCCCTTCTTCATCCCCTTCTCTCCACGTTTTTTCCAGCCCCTCTTCCCAAGGCTCCCCATTGGGCATGGTCCTGCTCTGCTGCTGGGCTAGCTTCTGTCGGACGGAGTTGATCTCCCGTCTCAGGAGCCGCATGCGTCGCGTCCGGGCACCGCTGGACCGCATGGGGCTGACGATGTCCAACTTCTCGAGCAGCTCCTTCAGCTGAGCCTCCAAGGAGAGGTGAGCCCTGTTCTCCGGCAGGAGGATGTTATCCACTGCATCAAAAGAGATTGTAACAGTGAAGAGAAAGAGCAAAGCTTGTTGGAGAAAGGAACTCCACTCCTGCTGTCTGGGACCGCAGCCATGCCTCATTGCCATCAATGCTATTTATGAACCAATTGCTTTAGTTTGGGGATTTAGGAATTGTTAACCTTAAAGCTCGGACTTGCTCTCGCTGGGTGAAGAGCAGCTGACTTAACTCGCACTGCCCTGCAGTTCTCATTGCTGTTCCAGGCACAGCAGCTAAAGAACAGGGGTCTGCAAACTACACAAGACACCTTGCAGTCCAGGTCCTTCACAAAAACCCATTTCATTGTCAGATTAAACTACTAAAGCAGACCATGAACAGATGTGGACAAACCATAACAAGTTTGCCATTCTCTGGTTCTGAAGGGTCAGCAACCACCAGAGCAGGCAGCTACCAACACAAATTTCACTGGACTATGTCCAAGAAGGCTGCAACATTTAGGAAATGAACCACAGACTGCGTGTGTGAGCTCTGAGTGCTGGATGGCAGCAGTGTTCTGCACTAAGTTTAGTGGCAATTCTACACCATTGCGATGGAATGCTTTGGACCTGCACCCCAAGATGTCTGTGGGAATGGATGTGATCACGTTGTGAATGGAAAGTCTCCTCTAGGACTGCTTGGGTCCCAGTACCATAACCCCATATCATTCCCTTCCAGCCCTTAGTAATCCATCTCATCTAGCTGGTCCACACCATGTTCATTTGTTGCTTACACTGAAAGACTTCACACCTCCTATGCAATCCTAGAATAGAGGTGAAACCATGTCAGCTTTCCCATTCAATTTTCCTTGATTATTTGCCACATTTGCAGCCAAGATAATCACAGAAACGGAGAAGAAAAACAGTCTCACCTCAGCCCCTGAACAAGACAGAAACGACTCTGTAACAAACTGCCATGGGCACACAATGGTTATTCTTTGATTTACACTGAAATATATGATCTTTCCTCAGAGCAAAAAATCCTAGACCCACCTTTGCATTCCTCTTTAAAATACCAAGTTTATAATACATCCAAGGCACAAACCAAATAGCACAGGCAGTCACAATGCTCTTCTGAGGCAGACATGCGCTGGCAGAGCTGGAGCTAAGCTGCACTTAGCCATGAGTGCTCAGCTCACCTGAAGCCCTGAGGCTATGAAGGCGTTAGATATATGCTTATGTAGACAGATGGATGGGAAAATCCTTTTATGTTGCATGACGGCTATGACTTTCACGCAAGCTGAGTGACATGCTCAGAACAATGCATATATTGTGACCTATCCTGAAAATAAAAGCTCAAAAAATACTCACCATCCTCCCAAGAAAAGCGGTAAAAGTCCTCAGTTTTGGGTGACTCGGGCAGGTGAATCCCCACATCAGTGTCAAAGCCGATGCTTTCAGCCTGCCGCCGCGCGTGACGCAAAATCGCTCCTCCGAGGTCTCTGAGCCGGACAGCTGCTCGGTGGAAAATCGTGTCTTTAGCATTATACCTCATGCAGTTGGTAACTATAAGGTTAAAGTCTTCCTCAAACTCATCCAATGTTCGGTACAGGTGGGACTCCAGCTTCCGCCTCATGGTGGAAAAATCCATTGGGTTGGAAATGAATTCCAGGTAATCTGGAACCTAAACATATAAAACCTGTACAATTACAAAAACCATTTACTAGCCAACTAGAGCGCATCCATCATAAGCACTCTGAATGCCCCTTCCACCTTCAAGGGACAGTGCCAGCACTTTATTTCTGTGTCACCCAGCCAAGGCAGACACATCCTGTCTCTGCAAAACATTACTTGTCTGAGATGTGCTGAAGCTTCCAGAAAACAGTACCTAATTTTGGCCTGGAAAGATACCCACACTGTGAGTCCTTTGAGGTGTTCTTTAGTCCACCAGCAGCCTGGGATAAGGTGGTTTGTGCTTCCCAAGTTAGGACAGCACAAAAGCTTCTGCCCAGCAATGCCTCATCTCCAACCCATCAGACACCCTGAGGAAAGAGACTTGCCTCGTTGAGGTTGACGGGCTCTGCAAAGATCTGGGCAGCATCCTTCTCCTGCAGCAGGTCCAGCGTTGTGCGCAGAAGGACATTGAAAGGGGTCAGCTGTAGCTCCATGGCAGCCTGCTGAACCTTGACCTGGGAATGGGAAGACAGCGATGAGCACGGTTGCTGAGGACAGCTCGAGCAAACAGCCTCTCCCCCTGGCTTCCCCTGAATCATCAACACAGCTCCACTCAGTGGTGGCAACCTCATGTCATCCACTGGCCTGCAGACTCACAGCTGAAAAATTTCTGGCCAACAGCTTGTCCTCTCCCTGGGCAGGATGCACATCAGACTCTGCAAAGCGCTGTCTACTAACTGCAGAGTCCAATCGTTTTGTATGGGGAACTCCTTTTTATCCAATCTCATAAAGCCAACACAAGAGGAAACTCCAAGAAGATTAAAAGGTAATATAACTAAAAATGAAAACGGGAAGAAGCTTTTCGTGCCTGGTAAATTATCCTGTAGAACTCCCTGCCTTGAGATATTATTATGCCAATTAGCAACGTTATAAAAAAGTCAAAATGATGTAGGCGTTTACAAGAACATCATAATCCCTAATTAGACTGGTGAGCACAAACAAAGTTTAAGATACAAGCTCTCACACTTCATGGCAGAAGCCAAACAACAACAGTGGTTTAGAAGTATTTAAGTTTCCTAATACAGCCTTTACATTCTTTATGAATTTTCTAATACTGTTTTGATTTCAAGGAAACAATTTGTAGCACTGGTTTGATCTCTTACACTGAAACTCTTCTCAAAGGAGACTGGAACAGGATAAAGGTATTTATTTCTCCTTTAGTTTCTTTGATCTTGTAATCCCTCATTATGTCATTAAATCAACCACTTCAATAGCAAAGGAAAGCAAGCCTGTTTACACAAAGCAAACTGTATTTGATGTGCTCAGCAACAAGACAGCATCAACAAGAGAATGAATGAAGGCAGACAGAAAGAGCTTTAAATCAGCAGCATGACCACACTCTTCTCCCAAAAAAGGAAAGAACCTGAACGAAGAATCAGGTCTCTTGAACATCCCTTCCACTCTCCTAAAAGCTGGGCTGGGATAGAGCTCCAACCAGACACAGTTTTCTGCGATATCATATCCTTTTCTAAAGCACACTGGAGTTCCAACAACCTTTTATAGATATATCCAACTGTGATATGCATTTATCAAGGTATCAAAAGCAAACAGAAACAAAGCTCAAGTGACTTTGTTTTGATCCTCCTACCTAAAATACGTCCACATAGCAAGGAAGACCGAGCCACTGCTACAAATCAGAGACATCACAGCAGATAAACCACTGCTGGCATCAAGAGGCCTCCGGAAAACTTGTGGGCAGCTTCTGGCCACGAAAAAAACAGGTTGCAGAGGTGCCATGATCCCAGAGGATGCTGCTTTCCCTCTGTCTGGCTCCCTGCAGGCAGCCTGAGAGCCTAGCAGCAGGGAGAGCACCCAGGCAACGCCTGAGGGCATGCATTCAGGCTCACATGTGCAGGGTGAGCCTTTCACAAGCTGTCCTTGCAGACACTTGCGGCTGCACAAGTCCAACCAGGTGTGGCAAGGAAAGACCCTCAGCTGGCAAAGCTGGCAAGCAAGGGAAATAACTTTATATGGTGCAAATGCACACAGAGCAAAGGAAATTTAGTAAATGGTCTCCGCCCTAAAACTGCTTCTTCTCAAAAAGGTACATGGAGGGCGAAACAGGAATTTTTATTTTAGAAAGGTTGAGCAGAATTGTGATTCAGACCTCCCTCTAGAGTGAGTGTTACCAAATTCCTGAAATGAACATTAAAGCTGATACAATTTTTACTCTGTAGAACACCTGGACCCTACCCAAGACAGAAAAAGAAGGGATGTTGGAGGTCAGGAATACAATTTACTGTTATGCAAATACCTTTGCCCAGCACTTTGAGGGCAGAGCTGTGCAGCACGTGCCTGGGACTGAGGGGAAAGACTGCTCTGCACATCCCAAAGTTAGGAAAAGAGGAAAAGGCTCAAGAAAAAATGCTGTGCTCCACAACACGTGGTGCTTGCATGGCACCAAAGCAGCAACCTGACAGCCAAAACCGCCTACCTGCTCCCGTTTGAGCTTTTCCCTCTTACGGATGAGCTCGATGAGCAGCCGGGCTCGCTCCAGGTCATGGCGCAGCTTTTGCCAGTACTTCAGCTCTTCCTTCACTGCACTGGTCTTCTCATCCTGCTCCTTCTGTAACACAAAATGGGCTAAGATGAAAGCACAACTGGCTTCCTCTGTTTTCTCCTCTTTTCTAGGTGTCCCCCCACGCGTTGTTGTCATAGCTTTCCTCTGGAAATTCTTTTTGTTGGCTGCTGTGCGTTGAAGAAGCAGCCCAAAGGGTTTGCAGTACAAAGGCAAGGCAAGCAAAAGCATGGGAGAAAAATACTCTTATTATCCTCTTTGCAACCAGTAGGAAATTGAGCCACAGAGAGAACACCAGTACTCCCAGTGATGAGCTCACACCTTCCAAGACAGCTCAGTGGCTTCACAATGCAACCATCCTTCCCCTCCTCATTTTGTAGCTTTTCAAATGGTTTTAAGGATACAGCTGAAGTGCATATACTTCTGCATCGCTGCCAAGAGAAGGATGACAAATGCTTCATATGATCTTGATGGCTTATATTTATAGAACATTTGTTTTTGAGAACTCATGGCAAATTGTTAACTTAATACACCAAGGAAATGTCGAACTTCCCAAGCTCCAGACTGATGAGTGGGAAATATTTTTTTGATTATTCATCCAGAGCATTCCTCATGCAAACTGAAAGCCTGTAAATTCCTCCAACTACAGTAAAAAGATAGGTGCAGAACGTGCACAATACCTACTAGCTGGCTGTGTCATGGGGTAAAGTCTTACTACTTCATTCCTTCACCACTCCTCCTCGTGCCAGACACTGCGCTGTTTAACAGCATCAAGTGACTCTTGGTGCCAGCTCAGAGGAGGAAGCAAAGAAGGCCAGAGCTGATGATTACATCTAAACTTCCATATGAATGTCCGTGGGAGGGTCAGAAATTCAAGCTGCAGGAAGAATGATCCAAACTGGAATTTGGCCAGGACTCTGGAACTAACACCCATTTTCTTGAGGAGGGGATCTTTAATCACTAGTGAGGAACGTGGTTCTGTGACTCATCTGAGAAAACAGGCTGCCAAGGGCCCATCACACCTCTGCACAACCCCAGGTCTCCTGACTCAGGTGGAAAACTCTTACCTGCTGGCTCATCAACACCAATTCTGGCGGCACAGTGCACATCCCACTGATACACTAACTCAGCTATTCAGCGTAACCATACCAAGAGGAGAACAAAAGTGACTCAAAATGAGCTATCGTTCTGCCCTGTTAAAACTCCTAAGGGGTTTCCCCATTCCTGACCCCTGATGCTTGCCACCAGCAGTACCTGCTCCGCGTTCCTCTGGGACTGGAGGTGTGAGTGCAGGCGTCGGATGAGGGGCACCCCATTCCTCGCCTGTCGCTTCAGCAGCCAGTAGTTGTGGAGCCTCTGCATGAACTGGTTCTTCCTCTGGAGGGAGAGGCCACTGCAGATTTTGTTCAGCCTAAAGGAAGCAAAGAGGTGTCATGGAGCCAACTGCAAAGCAATTGTAACTCTGCAGACCCTGGTGATAACCATCAGGCTTCCCAATGAAGCTTTATGGGGTGCAGCTTTGTGCACACTCTGAACCACACCTGGTACAATCAGGGGCCTCTTCATCATGAAGATGTACGTGCTCATTTTTCAGAATTTAGCCCTATTTCAGTAGCAGCTAAGCTGGAGGTTCTAACCATACTTGACACAGCACAAAGTACACAATCAATTCAGCTCCAAGCGTTAACTTCAAAACTATTTTCAGTGCCAGAAGAACTTCACTGGAATCACTGAAGTTTGATGTCATTAAGCTGGAGTCTTGGACAGGAGTCCAAGAATAATACAGCACCTACTTTCATCTTTTCAAACCATTTGTTAGATTATATGTGGTGTTTTACCAGCTGTTTTCCAAAGCTTATCTGCTGAAATACTGGCGACACATCACACCTCCTCCATCACCAAATGAAAACTCAGCACTCCCTAGTTCTGCTCAAGAAAGAGCTGGGAGAAAAAAAATACACAGCCAGATTCAAAGCTGCTTGCAACACTTACAAGTTTGACATGCTCTGCCATAAAACAAAGAATCAAGAAGCTATGAAATGAGAAGATTAAAAAAAAATCAATAGGAGGATGACTCTGGCCATTTAACTGCCAGCTTGTAATGCCTGATGTATTTTAAAAACATCTTTACAGGTATCTATGTGAATTTGAAAGCTAGATGGATGTTTGCCTGTTAGGAACCACCACAGATCTGCACTACATGACAGCGTGGGCTTGCTGCTTGGCAAGGCAGGGAAACCAGTGCACAAGTGACACTGACATGGAAGAACGCCGATGAGGAATGTTTCAGTAGAGCACAGTCTGAACACAGTTACTGCCAGATCTGGACTGAACAGAGTGCTTCCAAGTTCAGCAATGAGAGGGACTGAGCCCCCAGAACAGACCCTGTCCAGCTCCTGCTGTGCAGCTCCAAGACTCACCTGTAAGAGGGAATTTGTGCAACTGCCACCATGGGCACAGACGAACGCCCATCAGTCCCATCACCGGGTTCCTTCTTGATCTTCTGCTTCAATTTCACTTTGTTCTTTTTCAGGGACCCTTTGGGAGGGCCAGAATTGGCTTCCCCCTCTCGCTCCTCCTTCACAGTGCCCTCCTGCCTCCCACGGGCAGCAGATGATGACCTTCTTTTCACTGTCCCTGGAGGGGAATGGCTCTCGCAGTAGGCAGTTTTGCGCACGGTGAACGTCGTGCCATTGATGCTGGTCTCCCTCATGGGTTCAATCTTCATGAAGAGACCAGCCCGCTGGGCACAGGTAACGTGGAAGGCAGTGTAACAGTTCACCTTGTGGCACTGGATGGCAGCTCCCATGCCTTTCTGCTTGCAGATATAGCATGTGAGCTTCCATCGAGCCTGGGGGATGTTATTTATCCCTTCGATGGGCTCCAGGAACACAGTGTTTGCAAAGCAGACCTCTGGAATCCAGATGGCACAAACCACGTGAGCCCAGCGGCCATCGCTGGTCTGCTTGAAGGCTCCACCTTTGTTGGGGCAGAGGACGCAATCCACGGGGCGAGAAGGGGACTGTAAGCAGCAGCGGCAAAGCCACTGCCCCTCGGGGATATAGGGCACGCCGTAACACTCCTGGTGCACGGCCAGATTGCAGATATCACAGAACAGGATGACGTTGCTGTTGTGACACTCATCGTCCATGCAGACACAGCAGAAGGCGTCCTCATCGACGACAGACTGCTGGCTCCCGTTGTTCCGGCTCTCGAGGTACGACTCCTTTTCCAAGCGGTCCACCAGCAGCTCAAAAGTGTCAGCAGAAACCGTCCCATAGCCATCATCCCTCCTCTTCTCATTCACCATTTCCAGCCACGCCAGATCCTCCTCGTCCATGTCATACTCCACCTCTGCATCGAGGTCCTCAGGAGGCTTCTCGATGTACCGGTAGTAGGCAGCAGGGAGAGGAGAGGCACCTGGCTGGCTGCAGGAATCCACCACACGGAAGTTGGGCTGGGGTAAGTGTAAAGATGCTCCTGATGCATGTTTGGAGCACGACTCCTTCTTCTTGCCTTTGGAAGGGGTTTTCTTGGATTTGGAAGGGAAAAGGGGCTGCTCGCTGTTTTCCTTGTTGCTGTTGCACTCTGTAATGTCCTGGGCAGTCAGTTCATCCTCTGTGATGATTTTTAAGGGATCGTAGATGCTGATGCGGTGAAGCCGCCCGTCGATGTCCACTTCCACGATGCGCTGGGCCTGGGCGTAGGTCAGCGTCTCCCGAGTGGGCGAGCACTTGAGGCTGTAGGGCGAGGGAGAACGCCGGCCCTCCAGGTTCTGCCGGGACCTCCTGCGAGGTTTCCTCATCGCTGCGGTCCAGAGACCCTGCAACAAACCAGGACCAGCGTGAGCCAAGCAAACAGGAGCAGCACAGACTGAGAAACTCACCCAGCATCCCCACAGAAAAGCATTTCTGCTAAAGGCCTCGGCAATTTCAGGCTTGCTGAGATTTCTTCACCTTAGATACAAGCAAGGACTTGTATCTAAGGCGAAGATCTAATATAAAGATTATATTAGATTAAATATCTAATTAGATCTCTTATTAAAGATCTAATATATCAATCACTTCTGCAATGCAAATCACAGCAAGGCTCAGCACTATCAACTTTCTCTACTTGCATGCCAGGAAATGTTTCCCATAGCACCCGATGAGAAGAGCTGAAATGGGTTTTAGAGCACTGCATCTAAACACTCTGCTATGCCCTCAGCTCAGCAAACCATCCAGACCCTCAGAAATTCAGGCAGCACTGAGCACACCTGCTTGCACCATTCACGTGCTTCATTCACACAGGCCAAGGTGTTCTTCTCTCTGTTCCTTTGCCTGTGGTTTCTTTTATATCCCCAACAGCACACACAACGTGCTGGATGCTTTCCAGACCTAAAGGAAAGCGCTCTTCCTGCCCTACAAAAGCAGTTCCTCTTCTTTTTTTTTTTTTTTGGTAGCTGAGATCCATGTGAGAAGGAACACCAGCAGTGCTCCCTTAGGCCAGGAGGGACACATTCCCCATCTCAGGGCCACCACTGCCACTTTTTCCTTCACCCACACTGCGGATGCAGTGAGTTCCATGGTGAAAAACCATCCTCCAGTTTTGATCTTCCTTCTCCTGCAGCCCGTTCCTTACACCACCCTGCAGACAGAGCATGCACCAAGCTAACCCATGTCCTTCACATCATGCAAAATGGGTCACAAAAGCCTAAGAAGAACCAGAGGACAAACTGAGCACTGCAGTGGGTGCTAGGTGTGCATCCCTTCTGCTTGTTGGCAAGATCTACAAGGGAGTAAAGGGGAATGAGCACGGGAATGAGCAGCATGGATCCAGATGGACTTACAAGCTCTGGTTCAGCGTCAGCCCCTCTGCAGCCACGATCCATGTTCAGGCACCCGAGCTGGTTCTGTGCACAGGATCCACAGGAAAGCAGCAAGACACCCCCTGGGCCAAGCTGTGCCGGGAACTGTGCAATGGTATTCACACAGAGCCTTCACTAAAAGCCCAAGCCAGCTCTGCCCTCACAATTGCTAATCAGCAACTGAGATAATTACTTGAGAGTCGGCTCCGGCCGTTAAGGAGGTGCCCAACGAGGAGGGGCGAAGCAGAAGCCTTGAGCCAGAGGGAAGAGCTGGGG
Organism: Penelope pileata; assembly: GCA_013396635.1. Lineage (NCBI taxonomy): Eukaryota > Metazoa > Chordata > Aves > Galliformes > Cracidae > Penelope > Penelope pileata. The sequence continues at coordinate 587,034 of WBMW01000089.1, forward strand.
GAGGATGGAAAGGCAGCAGCGGGAGCCCAGGGATGTGAGGGCAAAGGAGGAAAGTGCAGAGGGAGCCGAGTGAGTAATGCAAGGGAGAAGGGCAGTGTCAGGGATGGGAGCATGCAATACAGGAAGAAGCAGGCTGAGGAACAAAACGGGCCAAGGAAAGAGGGAGAGGAGAAAAAGAAAAGCAAATGTAAAATCTCCCTAAGAAGATAAGTCAGCCCAGAGCTTATCTGTTGCTACACAGGGGCCTGAACCAGCACCTCACCCTCATTTACAGCACTCCACACTTCCAGCCCTTCTATGGGACCTGCAGACAAGAAAAAACACTACAAAACCATGGCTTGTGTTCAGCTGTTGCATTACTTCTGCTCCATGATGGACACGACCTCCCAGAGCCCCATTTGTATGAGTCAGAGCAAGGAGCACCTCCAGGGACCAGCACCCACCCGAATCCACGGACTTATTCCAGAAAGGAGGAACAACTTCCAGGAGCAAGATGCTCCTCTCGAAAGCATTGGCTCTGTTAACCATGAGTAAGCCATGCTCTGACACATACGCTAAGAAACAAACAGGCTTTGGGAAAATCAGGAAAATTGTCCAAACTTTCCTTTGCAGCCACAGAAAGCAGCTGCAGGTGCCAGCTGCAGTTAAGCACAGCCACGACGACGGAGTCTGAAAGAAATTTCAGATGCAAACTATGAGGTGATGATTTCCATCTGCAAACAGGGATACTGTGATTTCCAGGATCTTTGCCTTAAAACTCTAATCAGCCACTCGATCAGCAGAGTGCTGAAAAGCAGCTGTACCTGCCCCAGATAAGCTCCAGTTGCTTCAAACAGTAGGGGGGGGAAAAAAAAATTCTAAAACAAAGGTGTAGAGGCAGTTTGGTCAACAAAAGTAAATGCAAGAAAATGTGCTGATATACATCTCTCTTAACCAGGCTGGTATAACACAAGAAGATATTGGAGGCTAAAAGTTACATGAAGAAAAAGATACTTGAGGATAAAGCAATTAGAATGACCCAACCACAGCCACTGTTAACACTGTGCTCAGGAAAAACAACGATTAGCTGATTGCTGGGAGGGCTGAGAGACAAATTTCAGCAAAACAACACCCCAAGGAAGGGTGATTTTACCTGCTGATGGGAAAACAAGAGTTCAGTGTTCCTGTAGCAGCTTAGAGAAACACTCAGTTTATTGTCTGGAGAAATTACTCCAAGTGGACTTTCTACCACAGCAACTGCCTGCTGTAAACCAACCCATTTGCAAAACACACAATTACTTAATGCTGCACAGAAGCATCTGAAGTGGTACAGAAATTGCTGCCAGCCAGAACTGAGCGCCTGGGATAAGCCAGCTGATTTCTAAAAGGCATCTGGATATTAGGAGAGAATCAGCTCCCCACCTCCAAAATGCCTGAAAGCAGCAATGAAAAGAACTGAGACACGCTGAGACGAACAGTGACCTTGTCTGCAACACAGAAACTTCTAAGAAGCCATCTAGGAATGTTTTGATCTTCTTGGCACACTTGGAAACACCTCCCCAGTCACACATAAGAAGTAATCCTTCTGCAAACAGCATCCCTGCATGCTGAAATGCTAAAGATTCAACTTCAGCGGGGTTAAAAACCCTTCGGCCCACGCTGCTTCTGCCCTGCCACGGACAAAGGTTGTTGATATAAAAGCAGAAAGTTCAAAGAGTCGTCCTCTTGCTGTCACCAGTGTGCTCAAGGCTTTCCAAAAACACCCTGTAATCCATTTACACCGGGTGTTACGCCAGGAACAGGGGGTAGGTTCCTAGAGAGCACAACTGAGCAAACAACGTGGCTGCAGCACACAAAGCCAACAGAGCTAAATTTAATTCTGCCCCACGAGTTTGCTCAGAAAGGGCTCGGTTTTCTCGAGCAGCAGCTTTCATGCCTGCGGCCCAGAGATGCCTGGGGGCTGCAAAAGGGAACTAAGGAAAACAAGCTCCACCAGGAGACTTACACTTACTGCAGAGGGGTAGAGAGCTTCACAGAAAAACTGAGAGATCCACGCATTCAGTGTTGCACTACAGCCCTGGGTCAAATGAACAGCCTGGAAAAATCCAGCCCAAGCAGATGCAGGGCTCGGTGCTGCTGTGATTTACACCCATGCAACACTGCAATGAGGACCAGGGGCACCTCAGTGTCCTTCCCACCCTCCCTCCCACTGCAGCCCTTCTTCCCAGCCCCAACCTGAGGGTTTTCTCTCCAGCACCACGTTTCTTTGCTGATCTGCAGAGGACACGGGGCTGCAGCTAAAGGCAGCAGCGCTGGGGGAGCTCCATGGCACGTGGGGATGTGGCACCTGGGGACACGGCTCAGTGGCCACGGTGGGGATGGGCTGGGGTTGGACTCACTGACCTGAGAGGGCTTTTCCAACCTGAATGATCCCACATGGATCCTAGAGAAGAGCGAGGCCCCTCGCTGATCCCAGCGATTCACAGGGAGGGGACCCAGACCTCGGCGGGTGGCAGCAGCTGGGGACAGCGCTGCTCTCGCCCCACTCCCCCACATCCTGGTCGCTCACACAGCCCCAAACGCTGGGTGTCAGGGAGGGCTCAGGGCAGTGCCAGCAGCAATGCCTCTGCACGGGGCCCTGAGCAGACCAGGGGTCAGCAGACATCCCCCCCCCACTGCCCACCACCACAGCTCTGAGGGGAAAGACACCTACAGGGCTATTTCAGAAACACATCCCTGAAACAAAAGCAACAGATACCACAGGAAACAAACTTTCTGAAGCAGCCACGTCTCCTCTCCACGTTTCTCTCCCACCAACCAAATGTACAGTGCCCAGACCTGGGGTGCCCACGCTGCCCACAGGCCCATGCCAACCCCACACTGTGGGACCCCAAGGGCTCCTTGTCCTCCATGACAAGAGGCATCACAACTTCTTCATATTTCTGTCACCAAGTGGCGATGTGGGGCTGTGCCAGGCCGGGGGGGGTAGGGAGGAGGGGGCAGAACGTTGTGTCAGGGTACAGATGTAAGCAAAGCCTGCAGGCTGCTCTCTGAGGGGAGCTCCTCTCAGGAGCTGCAGCTTTGGGTGCTGCAGCCCCAGCACCAGGCAGCGATCTGGGCCCAGACACAGCACGGAGCAGGCACAAACATAAGCGTGAGCTCGGCTGTGGGGGTGTGCGATGAGCTCTACTGGCCCTCAGCACCGCGGTTTATCACCCCCCACCGGGGAGCGAAAAAAGTCCCCACGGAAACAGGTACCCGGCCGGGAACAGCGACAGAGAGTGCACACTAACGCCAGCAGACTATTGGCTGTCACCGCCGCCCATCCCATCCCCGAGACCAATCACAACACAAAACGCCGCGGGGCAAAACAGGGGCACACTCAGCCCCGCCTGAGCCAATAGCGTGGGAGAAGGTGGGCGGGGCCACCCCCAGCGCCGCGAGGAGGGGGGGACAAGATGGCGGCTAGGGGGGGGCCTGGCGGACGCGGCGCTGCCCGACNNNGCTGCCCGCCCCCGTCCCCGGGCGCCCCGCCGCCGCTCCCCTCTCGGTGAGGGCCGCGGGGCGGCCGAGAGAGCGAGCGGGGGGGCCCTCGAGCTGCGGCACAGCGGCCTCCCCGCCTCCTGCCCGCCCGCCCGGTCACCTTCCCGCGACCCCGGCGCGGGGCTGTGTGAGGGACCCCTGGGGGAAGGGCCCGCGCAGCGCGTTACCTGGGCCGCCTCAACGCGCGGTCTCCACCGTCGCCGCCGCCTTCCTTTTTAGATTTTTTTTTTTCTTTTGAGGGTGGTGGTGAGGGGGGGTGCGTTTTTTTCTTTTTT
>WBMW01000089.1:590937-637931 GCA_013396635.1 Penelope pileata
GGTGGGACACAGTCCCTGAGCTTTGGTGCAGCTGTGAGGGACCCTTCCTTGGCCCCTAGAGAGGAGCAGCCCGAATTTTTGTCCCGGGTTTATTAGGCTGCCTTCATCCTACACCCAATTATTATGATTTTTATTTATTTTTTTTCTTTGCAGGAGGCGTTGGGTCCTCAAAACGCCACGGGAGCATCGCCAGGCAGCGGCCAGCACAGCTCTTAGCTTGTGAGCGAGGTCTGTGCAGCCCCAGCAAGCACCACCTCACAAATAGTGAGGCTGAGGAGAGTCCCTGTTCATTTTCCAGCGTGATACTTTGGGCCCAGATGGCTTCCTGATGTGTGGAGGTGTGACAGGGTGGAAGGACAGAGAGGGAGGGACAGAGAGGAATGAACCAGGAAGGAGCTATTCTTACAACTCGGATAAGTGGTGAGATAGGAACTCCAGAGGCTCCTACACTTATTTTTTATAGAGCATACCACATACTTGTGCATATGTACACTCCACCTCCCACTCAGGATCGTGCAGAGTATTGCATGATATTGCCATCTAAATTTATAGAATTAACAGAATTGTTTTCAAAGATAAAAATGTTACTTTCCCTTGGTTACAACCATAGATCTTTTGTCTTTCAGCGTGTGTTAACTGTGGAATATGAGAGCAGCCAAGCAGTCTGTGACAACTTTTGTTTTGCAGAGTACTCAGATTGGACCAAAACTTGGAGACTTAAAAACATGGGAAAACATTTTTCTTAATGTAGAACAGTAATGTTGTGACAGATTTTACGTGTCAACCCCTCTGTACTCCTTCCTGTGTTTACTTCTTAAAGAAGGTACTGTTAACACATCAGAACTCTAGGATATTAAATATATTCTTTTTTTCTGCATGAAAAGTAATCAGAGAAATACAGCATATCATTTTACGTAAGATCCCATCTCACCCCTAGGGAACAGCTATGCAAAAGCACAATCCTCTCCATGAAGAACAACAGCAAAAAGGCATTTCAGCATATGAGCTGAGTATTGGGAAGACAATTCCACAATAAATAAAATCAACAACTGCAATGAGCAGTCTCACTACCTCACTTTCCCTCTATATATGAGAACACAGTTTTGATTTTAACAGGTTTTATCGTGTGGTGGTTTGGGTTTTATTTTTTTCCCAATGTTTTTGGTATTTTTTAATATGACAAATACTTTCATTTTGACCTCAGTTTTGAAGCTCTTTGTACTCTTAGATTTGCACTGAAATTGGCTTATTATAATCACATTAGGTTCCAGTCTTGCAAAGATTTGCATACATGCTTAATGTCAACTGTGTGAATAGTCCTATTAAGTTCTCCAGGCTGGCTCTTGCACAACATGAAGTATGCACAGACGTCTCTAAAGATGGAGGGCCATATGTTACAGCATCAAAACAAGTTATCCATCATTTAATTTTAAAATAGAGCTGTGGAACTAATGTGTTATTTGAAAAAACATTCTGGACTTGTCTGAAATCCCAGAGGCACAACTTAATTCAATTTCTTGGCTCTCTCAGATTTTAAAGGGTACAAGTTCAAAACCAGAGATGTCGCTTCAGATGAAAACAGCAGCCAAGGCAGTAAAAACAGAGCTGGGCACATTGAATCATAATTTTCTTCATCTTTATTCAAGTATATAAACATACTTAAAGGGGGAGAAAATTATCATTTGGAACTGAGAACAGAAAACTGACCTTTTTTATTTGTTGATTCATTAAGCCTCAAAATGAGTATGTTTATGTCCGTCCTTCAGTTGTTTGTTCTGTGGCTGTTTTCTTCAGAATTGTCAAAATTAATGTCGTTGCAGAAAACTAGCCGTGCACACTGAAGGTTAAAAGCCTGATATCTCAAAGTGATTAGCCTTGGCTGCAGCGTATTTCAGCTGGATTTGCAAGTTCAGATGCACTTCCTAAGAGCCTGGTTTTGTGTGGAGTATTTATAGCCCTGTTCAGTCCCACTAACTTCAGAGAGATGACACAAACACCCAGCACTGTCACCTCAGTGGTAATTAATGGTGTTCTTTTTTTAATCTGAACAGGCAAGTTGGTTTTAAAACCCTTTTCAGGTAAAATTTTCTGAAGAACTGAAATTATGGTTGATAGGAGGAGGATTATAATGTTTCTAACCAAACTTGGCTAAAAGGAGTTAGCTCTCGTTCAACTGAAAATTAATAGGGGTTAAAGATAAATACTGACCTTTCAGTGTTATTTAATAGAGTGCAACCCAACGAAAAAGAAAGGAGTTACCAATCAGCCAAAGCGTTGGCTGAATCGTATTAAAGGCTGTGTGAGTCCATGTGCCCAGAAAATGACCTCGTAAGACAGAAATCAGGCAAGGCATCCCGTGTTCCACAGCTGCTTGGAAGCACTGACATTTTCACAGTGGAATGATGCTGATGACATTGAACATAACTGCAATTAGTGAAGTAAGTGTTCATCCTTTGGGGGAGAAAATGAATTGACATTGGCTGTTTTCTGGTCTTCTGTGTTTTGTTTCTCTTAGTTGGGATAAAAAAGTCACAATCATGTTACAAGGCAGCACTCCGCTGATCCATGCTATGGGAAAGTGCAGAGGATTAGGAATGCTTTCCCTGCTTACTTAGGCAAGTGGGACGTGGAAATATGAAAACACATTACCATCCTTCATACAGTATCTCAGAGTTCTCAGATATGTTTGTAATTTCCTATGTTTTTCTTTCATTATCAAACACTGAAAACCTGAAAATGATTAGTCTGTTTACTCTGTTACTTAGAACATGAAAAGGTTAAATGTGAAAACAGATTCTCTTTCCGATGGGATAAAATAAGTGTATGGTTTGCTAAGAAGCTGTAGGTAAAGCTCTGCACTGAAAGGTTTCTGGGTGGTGTCCAAAATGTGGTGAATCTTGTGTCTCTAAAAAAAAATCCTTCTAACTTTGTAGCATCTCTTAAGAAAAACCTCATTGCTTCATCCACTTCTCACCGGCTCTCAGCTGTAAGTACCTAATAAATAAGATCTGTCCCATAAAGCTGCAACTCACAGACCCAACTGGCTGCCAAAAAACTTGCACAGAAAGATTGTTTATGATGAAGGCTTCACTTTCCAAATAATAATAATAAAAAATGCTTCCTAAATTCAGAAATAAATGCAATATTTCAAGATGGGCATCTGTATAATATGTGAGGTAGGCACAAATAAATTACATCATGGTTTTTATTGTACATCAGTGTAAATAGCAAGCATATTTCTGACTGGGCTGATTTAGGGAGTTTTGGATGTTCACTAAATGGCTGAGTGATTTTTATCACTGGATTTTATATTTTAAAGTATGTAAATTACACAAGGAGAAAAAACTAGTGAAATGAACGTGCATTGAGTATTTGCCTCTTTGGGGGTGTGTGGCAGGATAGTGTGCTTGCTGAAGGACCACTGTGCAGGGTCACGGTGAAGGAATGGCTCCCAGAGTGTGGATTCCACGCATGCAGCTGTTGAGATTGTTCTCATGACTTCAGAACATTCAGTGTAAGCTCACAAAAAAGAAACCGTACTCAGAAACCTAGTCCCTGAAATAAAATATTTTCTGGAAGTATATTCAATGGAAAGACTGGTACTGAAGACTTGTACATGCTTTAAACACATGCAGCTCTCAGGTATTTGTGGCAGCTGCAGAGATCTCCTCCCTGACCTCTGTTAAAGATTATGCAGTGGACATGGCAGCCAAGGCAGACTGTCAGGTTCAAAGGGACAATATTTAACTGCTCTTTGGTGCAGCGGAAACTCCTCCCTTCCACTTTTCAGGGAACATGCAGGTTGCATCACATGGAGTAGGAGGAAGAATGGAAGGTCTCCTTCCTCTCATCAACCCATGGTTCTTCAAGGTGTTGTCAGCAGGACCAACTGCATGCTGTCCAGCCCAGCTTTTTGGAGTTCTGTGTAGCAAAAGTGTTGAAATTCAAGGGAATTGAAGGCAGACAACAGCTCTGTGCCTGTTCTTCTTACCTAAGGGTGCAGCAGAGCACAGGGCCTATACGTGGCCCAGAGAGATATGAGCCAAGAGAAACTGCATCAGTGCAGAGCATCTGTGCAGCTGCTGCAAGATAACATCAACACAGCCATATCAAAAAGCAACAGTTGCTGTAGGGCTGTCCTGAGCAGTACAGGGCATGAACTGCAACAAAGAGAGAGCCAAGAAACGCAGTGGCACCTTGTCTGAAGACCAGAGCTTGGAAAGTTCTGTTAATGTTGCCATTTCTGATATTTGAGGTCTGTACAGCAAAACCAGAAATCACTCACAGGCAAAGAAGAAAAACAGAAGGGTACTGAAAACATACGTCCTGGCTAAACCAAACCAAAATGACTCAGCAGCTGCTGAAGGCGGGGAGAGTTGAGCAACGCTGCATGTAGAAGAGAGCTCACGTACCTTCCCAACAAATACTTTTAAATAGCCCTGGGCACCATGCTCTCTGGGCTCGTGAACAGAACACACTTCTCTTGGCACGCATCCCTTGGGATTGGACTTTGGAATGACCAACTGAACATGTCTGACAGGGCAGGGGCTGCCAACTAAGAAAAATATTTATGCTGTAGTCCAAAGTTGTTACCACACTAACAGTCTGCCTAGCATTGGACTACCAAGAAGGTATGCAGGCGTACCAGATTCAGCACAGGCTGCAAAACATCCTGGAGATTTAGCAGGCTAACTGCTGAGCTCCTTGCTGCGCTGCAGATTGTTCTGTTAATGCCAAGCTCAATAGCTTACTTAAAGCTAGTTCAGAGATGCTTGCACGTATCACACCTCTGGATTTGTGGGGTGGATCTATGCATAACCACCAACGTACAGGAGAGGATTTGGAAAGTGATTGCAGTGATTTAGAGATATTTGTAGCCTTTGCTGTCAGGCAGAATACACTGGAAGAGATTTAAGAGCTGGGCAGCACCAGCACCACTCCATACAGTACTTCAGCAAGGAGACAGCTGTAATGATAGCACCCACAACTGCAGGGAGAAATTGCAGGTCCAAAAATGATGTATACCTGCATACATGCTTCATACAGCATTTCACATCTGACAAACCTCTCTGTTACTGCTGGTGAGCCTTCATTTGATAGCTTCCAGGAGCACCTCTACAAAATGGGATGGTTGCCTAAGTCTGTGCTCCTGTGCAGACTCTCAGACCGTACAAAAGTGCTTAACCTGAGTGAATCATAGCTCTGTTACTATTTAGGCTTTTCTCTGCCCTAACATTAGCGTGTAGGCACATGTAATTTATCCAGACGTTTATTACAGTCCATTCAAGAAAACCAGCAACTTCCATCCATCAGCAAAGCTATAGATAGATGGCTTATTAGAGAATCTCTCTTTACAAGTGGCTGTGCATTCGTATCCTGCTCAGCATATAACCAGCAGAAAATTGTCCTTCTGCCTTCTTGTAAGTGCCTCCGACAGTTTTGGGTTAGCAGTTAGCATTTCTAGGACTGTGATTATTAACCAAAGTGGTGTTGAAGGGAATATGTGACAGGCTAGGGGGGCGTTCTAAGACAGATCTAAAGATTTTTTGTGGGGGTGAGGCATGCTCATTCATATTTCAAGCAGGAATAAAGGCCTGCCAGGGAAAAATGTACTCGGTAGCACTGCAGAAAGGGGATAAGTAGCCCTGAAGACCCCATTGTACTTAGGAAGCTGTGCAATTAACTGCTTAGCATATGAACAATGAGAGCTTGCAAGTGTAGAAGAGGAAGGGAGAAATTGTCAAAAAAGCCACTATCCAGTATCCTGATTGCACAAATGCCAAAGGATCATCACCTCAGGTACAAGTGCTCGGGAGAGCTTTAGAATAAGCTATGCAAACAAATACAGGATGTATTTCAAAAGGACTTGAGTGCCTACAAGATCCTCGATTTGTATTAGAAAGAGAGCTGTCACAGCCAGGAATTTAAATAACTAAAGCCCCAGACTTTGAAACTAACTTGGAGTCACCTTACTTTCCAAAACCCAACTCTTTTGCTTTCCTGAGATAGCCCACACCGAGGGTAAATTACACTTGGTTTCTAAAGCATGAATTTTAGATGCTTATATGAGAGGCAAATGAGGGCACTGAGGTTAAGAACTTGAAGTCACTTTCAGGTGCCATTTGCTCATTTTGTTCCTGTAATTGTTTTTCATCTCTCTCCTCTTGTAATGGTAACAACATTTCTAGCAAACACCTATGTGCTTGAGTATTGGCTTGGGACATGCTGATGCATATGCATCAAAAATTTCCAGGCTTCAGATTACGTTAGGAATACTTCCAGTGCATCAAATTACTGCAAGGATCAAAACATACTCTTATATTTGAATGAGCTATTTAGCATATTACAGAAGCAAAGGTGGAACAAACTTTCCCTGGAGGGAGGTTGCAGGTTGCTGGTTAGTCTGTACACAGCGGCTGGGTTCATGGAGCGACCTCCCAATGTCTGTGTATAGTGCTGTTCTTATCACAATGCTGGTTGAACACCTTCACAAACCAATTAAATCCAGACAAGTTGTATGCAAGAAAATGCTTGTCCCAGAGAGATAAACAGCAAAATGCTATTATTGTGTTGGTTTTTGACTCACACAAAGCTCTACACCTAGTAAAGACCTAGTAAAGAAGCAGCAGAGCTGGATGCAACTGGCTGAGGATGTGGGTACTACACAGCAGAGCTCTCTCAAGCCACCAGTGTCCCTCAGGGTGATGCTAATTAGGTTGGCTTTCATTAGGAAATACGCACTGGGTCCCTGGCAGCCTGAGCTGTGAGCCCTTGCCCCCAGCTGCTTTCTTTCCAACCCCAGAAGTGACACAACAAGACTCCAGAAGTTTGTGATTTGTTGTACCAGCATGTGAACCCTTACCTTCCAGGATGCTTTCTGCAGGAGCACTGCGTGTTCCCACCTTTGTCGCACACAGATGCACTGAGCATTTCACAGGCAGCGATTTCTTGTAGCCACCAAGAGTTACTTGCTAAAGTGAATGAATTACAATTTGCAAATAAGAAGCAAAACTGCACCAAAGAAAGTGCACTAAAGAATCAGTGAAGCTCTTGTTCACAAGGATGCTTTTTAGCCTGGTTTCTGTGAGATACTCTATTTAATAAGATTATCTCAGATGCTATTTATAAGACTGATGACTAAAGGAGCTAATCTGATACCAGGATATCTGAAGGTGTTTTCCGTGTTCACTGAATCGAGTTATTGTGTTCCTTTCTCTGCTGATTCTGGATTGTTCATGCAACATATTTTTGTGCTTTTTTTCTCCAATATATAAATTTTTTGATCCTTTGAGATGTGAGCCTTAGGACTGACAATCAACTGTTAAGACGTTTCCAAACGATCTGTTTAAAAGTCTCTTCCTGCTAAGGAACGAGCAGCCCTTTAAGAGGACCAAAGCAGAGAATCATTGGTAAAACTGATCCCTCAGAGCAGAGGGAATGAGAATACAAGAGGACACATCAGTGGACTGGGTAACAAAATACCAGGCCTGCTGAGAGATAAAGGCAGCCCACAGAGGCAGGGTAGCTCCAGGGAGAGGGTGCTCAGTGAGAGATAAGCCTGGCTGAGAGAACCCTTGGAGAAACCAGGCTGAGCCCATGTGAGAGCAGCAGGACTGCTTGCTGGTAACCCAGCTCCTTGGGACACCAGGTTTGGGAAGGTGGGATAGCAGCCTTGACCTCCCAGGATGTGTTTGCAGCGAGCCATAAGGAGATGGCACTGATCAAAACCCTGGGATGAGAGAAGCAGAGCGAAATGGAGGAGCCAGCAGCTGTCCAAAGGAGGCAGCACCCTAACAGGGAGCTTTGTGCACAGCAAGAGGCCAGGACAGAACTTGAGAGCTGCTCTGAACGTAGACTGAGTCTGTGAAGAACGGGACTCCCATGGTGTCCTGGGAGCCTGCACCATGTCAGCAGCCTTGCTGTGCTGGATGCTCTTTGCTCAGGGAAAGGGAACGCATTCAAAGCAGATTGGATCAAGTCTTGTTCTGCTGAATTTCACCATTTCATATTATTTTGCTTGGGACTCAGTTCCCAGACAATTCTACCATTTTATTTACTTTATACATAATTCAAGTCCTAAAACCTGTACATGGAAAAAAACGAGCAAGAAAAACCCAGCTCTCTCAAGTGGAGCAATACGGGGGAAAAAAGAGAAAAAGAAACACCAGGTAAATTCTCCCAAAGTTTCAGTGAGAATATATTTATCTTTAGGGTTGAAAACAGTTTGGGGTGCTTCCCCCATCAGTAGAACAAAGTCCAATGCCCAGTCGTGGCGTCAGCCTCATGTAGAGGAGTCCCACAGGCCAAACGATGGCTACGAGCGAGGCAGTGTGGAACGAATCCGATCCATCATCCAGCACGAGACGTGAATCCCGGTCACAGCCACACCAGTCGCTACAGGGACATTCCACTTCGCTTCTTTGAGTCCTTCCGTGCAATGGGACTGAAGGACAAGATCTCCTTGTAGATGTGCCCTTGGGAAAAAAAAAAAAAGTGAATATCACTAGCACGTGTGATTGCAGAGGACACAAATGAAACTTTGACCGTTAACCATGTGCATAGAGGAGGCGGTCAGCTGAAAAGATGCAGCAGGTACAAGCTGGGAGGAAGAGAGACAGTCTGAAGAGATGGAAGCAGAAGAGATCTTTGCTGAATACATAAAAGCAAGAGCAAGGAAGGAGGTGTATGCTATTATTGAGGCATTATTGGGCCGTTGCAGCTAAGCTGGCTTTACTTGTGCTCACAGGAAACAGAGGAAAGTCCCATGCTAGACAGGGACAGGACAACGGGAACTTCAAAGAAAATAATCTTACTTTTCCACTCTTCTATTGAAAGCTTTTCACGTTCCAGAGAATCATCATAGGCCTGTTGTGCTTCTGTCTCCTCCTCGACATCGCGGAACTGATCGAAGTATGGGTGGGCCAATGCCTCTGTGGCCGTAAGGCGCTTCTCCACGTCTAGCTGCAGCATCTTGTCCAGCAGGTCCACTGCTGCAGGAGGAGACCAGAGCATGCTAAGTGCATTGCAGAGCATTGCACCAATGGAGAACAGGCACCCTGCCCGTGAACCCTGAAAGCGACAGAACTAGTGTTTCCTGTAAGGTGTTTCCAGACCTGAAAACACAGATTCCTCAAGCTGGCCAAGGCAGCGTGGAGCTCCTGTCAGTGGGGATGCAAGGTCTGCCAAGCAGCAGCCTCAGGTAACTTTTGCTAACAGAGGTGTAGGTGTAAATTGTACAGAGGTAACAAATTAGTTTTGAAAAGGCCTTGCTGCGTGCATGGGCTGCAAGAACACAAACAGCAACCAGTAACTGCAAGGTATTTTGCAATTTCAGTCATTTGCTTTCAGTCTGACCCCTGCAACTTAAAATAGTAGTCTAAGCCTGAGTAATCTATATAGAAATCTATACATCCCTGGTAAACAGGAAGGCAGGAAACTCAGAAACTGACTCGTCTGTCAGCCCCGATCTGCCTTGGTTTAATAGCTTAACGCTTTCCTCCTCTCTTCTTTTAGAAGAGTTTTACTCCCATCTGTAATCTACTTGGGGAAGGAGCTGCTTGGAGATGAATTTTTACCTTGAAATTCACACGTTTCAACTGCCTCTTAAGTACTGAAAGGTACAGGTGTTCAACAGACAGATCTGGGCTGTGCTTGTCCCCCAGGAAAAAAATGTACTTGAGTGGATTGTAGGGCTCTCAGCACTTTACCAAAGTCTGTAATGCTTTGGATGTGGGGCTGGGAAAAAAAATTGAAATGCTCCTGATCATAATGCCATCTGCTTTGCTACAAGCAACAAGCTCTCAAAGCCAGCCAAAATCAGCCAAAATTTGTCCCAGCTCTTGTACCAAGTGGAGCTGAAGGCGTTGTACCATTCCATCCAACTGTCCTGTTCCCATTATTTGTATCCTGCAACCCAGACATCCTGTTACACATAGCACACGCTTTGTTCTTGTTTGGTAATACAAGAGTCTAAAGTTTACCTCTTCCTTAAATGTTACGTGCTACAGACCATGTCATTTTAAAATTAGAAACTAAAACCAAACAGGTAGATAGCCAATAACAGCAGAACATTGACACTGTAGTGCCAGTAAAGGATTGTTTTGCTTTTATTCATACATATTTGCCCTGGAGAGGGCAACCTCCTGCTGGGGTACAGCCTGCACAGGAGGAAGTAGCAAGAAGTTATGAGAAGGAAGAGCCACGAAATTGCAGCTGTGGCACTCAGCCCAGCTCACTTCCAGCTGTGCAGACTTCTGAGAAATGCTCAAGATTACTTACCCTGAGGATTGGCTTTGGGGAAAAGGACAGACAAATCCTTCTTGGGCATTTTAGGAAGGGACTTGATGTAACTTTTAGCCTAAAAGAGAAAGGAAAGCACAGCACATGCATTTACTGCAACTGGGCAAGCGTGAGGAAGCTGTAAAATAGATTTGGGGTCTCATTACTTAGAAGAAAACAGCAAATCAGCTCAGGTGCCACATTTCAGTCACCACTATTTTTATCACTTGAGATACAGACATATTCATGCTTTAAGAGCAGCTGAGCTGGAGAACAGAGGCAGGAGGTGGCTTGCTGGGGCGTCAGGCCCCTCACCTAACTCCCAGCCCTTACAATCCATACCAGTTCCCAGTGCCAAGCATTGAAGTCAGATACATCAGATGTGTCACTGACAGAAATGTCTTCCTTGCCAGTGGGAAGGACTGAAGTCTCTCCTGCTCACAGCTGCTCTAACAGCAGCTCCTGTCTCATCTCAAAGACCCAGAGCTTCCTTACCGCCTTGTCCTCGAGCTTCTCCACGAAGTCTTCTCCTGGATGCCCCATCACTTTCAGGATCTGAGTCAGCTGATCAAGGTCTGGCAGGCTGTGTTAAAGATTATTCACCTAGGAGCAAGCCCTGGCCTCCACCCAGCAGCTCAACCTGTGGGCTGCGTGCAGGAACGCCCAGGGACCAGCAGCAGCTGCGAGCAGGTTATGATAGGAACCCAGCAAAGCCTCACGAGCAGAGACCCGTTAAGTCTTTGCATCCTCTCTTCCCAGGATGGAGTTCTCATCAACAGGGAGTTTTGCTTGCACAATTCTACAAAGCATTTGTCCACAGGTTTGGGAATATGCAAAGATTTGGGTACAAAGCTAAGGGAATACAAGGTTAGGCTGCTGGTACATGGGGTATGTGGCCAACACAGGTGCATTTCTAAGGGTGTCTTGGCCCCCTCCTATTTCCTCTCTGTTTTCCTCACCAAAAAGATTCCACTCGTCCCTGTGATCATCTCATAGTAAACTAGACCAACACCAGTTTCTCCCAGCAGCCTCATTCCTAAAGGCCCTTTCACAAATGCCAAGAGCTGTTTCCACCCCCAGGGAGAACGTTCAGTCTGAAAGGATACAATCTTTTCCTTTAAACAGCGTTTTCCCGGTCAGCATTTCTGCCATGATGCAACCGATAGACCAGATATCCACTGTTTGGGAAGAAAGAGGAAAAATAAAAAAGAGAATGGCAGCAGCTTGTAGAAAGAAAGGACTGCAGGAGCTGGTGTCTGCTTTTCAGCCTGCAGCAGGCACTGCTTTCAATTTCACTCCCATTTTCCGCCCTCCCCTGTTCTTTCCATGCTGCTGAAATCTTTGCTTTTATCATTTCCCACAGGCACCAGCTATGGGAGCAGTGCAGTGTGACTTGCTCTGCATCAGGGGACACTGATGACGAAGAGCAAAACGATCTGGTAGATGAAGTGAGCTTTGACACAGGCGTGACGAAGGGATCTTTGGGTTTGTCAGCAGACAGTCACACGGCTGAAGCAATGCCACTCACCTGTCTGGTTGTAATGCATCCAGTTGAGGATGACTTCTGGGGCTCGGTACCAGCGTGTCACCACGTAGCCCGTCATTTCGGCATCGGCGTGTCTCGCCAAGCCAAAGTCCAAGATCTGCAGTTCACCAAAGTAAGAAAGAGAAGGAAGGGCAGGAAAGAAAAAGTAAATCCTACAAGCAAGAACCTGCCTCTAAGAGGAAATGAAGCAGATCCAATAATAAAGAAGCTCTAACTGCACCAAAGCCACCCATGGGATGGTTCAAAGAACTAGCAGGTTTGTTTTAATTCCACTGGAAATTGCAAGCCAGCTGCCAAGCCAGTTGCCCTGCAGGGACCCTATAGAAAGGATCTGTGCTGTGTGCTACCTGCAAGGTCACTGCCTTTCTTGAAGCTTAAGTTTCAACTCTAAGAGACTTTGTTAAATGGACTCCTTCTAGAACCTGGGGGCCAAAGCGTGCTCCCAGGCCATCACGACTCGCCATTGCCTATCAAAACACCCTGCAGCTGACAGGAGATGGCCTCTCCCTCCGTACTGGGGATGAACATGGCTTGGCCCAACCTTTACGGGCAAAGGAGCCAATCCCTGTAACATACATTACAGAAAACACAGGTGAGACCATCACACCACTGAGCTGTAAGCAATGTCTTCAGAGCAATTCTGAAAACCACTCTGTCTAGAATCACAGCCACTGTGTTGCAGGGCAACGAGAACCAAAGGGTAACTGGGGCTGCACCCAGCTATCCTTCAGGGATCATTCACCGAACACAAGCATTGCTCAGCAGCACTGAATTTATTCAGGAAGTCATTACGAACTCCAGTGCAGCTGGAATTACAGTGACAGGATGTTCATGCCAAGCCTTGGGCCCTGACTCAGCAGGTTGCATAAGCAGGTGAATATTTCCCGCTGACTGCAACCACTGTGTAATGGAGCTCCTGAATCAGGCCCCACAACGTAAGAGGAAGCCCCATGACACCTGGGTGCCAGGATTCCTCCTCGCAGAGCAGTTCAGCAGCACCCTGATATGCTACCTGCTACGAAGCAGTGCTTTTTTTCCTACCTTCAGCTGGCAGTCTTCATTCACAGCCAAGTTGCCTGGCTTCAGGTCCTAAAACAGACAAGGCCAAAATAATAGGGATGTTTGGATCTGCAGCTCATCAACCCAAGCCTCAGTCAAAGCCCAGCTCACCCTGGATGGCCTCCCATAACATCCAGTACCGATACAAAGACAACCCGCCAGCTGTACCGTACAGCTTTCAGTTACAGTGACTTCTATTTCTTTCCTTAAACTGTTTTCATTCAAAAATCATAAAATACCTCACAGCTTGTCAGAAAATAGAGCATTTCCACAAAATCCAAATAAGTACAGGGCGTAGGAGAGCAGAAGAGAGAGGACACGAGAGAGGACTTGGAGCAGATGAGGCAATCAGTGAAACGTTGTTTAGGATTTTGTTAACTTTACAGCCAAGCTGTGTTTCTCCTAAACAGACAAAATCAGAGTAACGGTGCACGTGAACTTACCCTGTGGACGATTCCAGCAGAATGAATGTACTGCAATAAAAAGAGAAGCCACAATGTCATCACCAGCAGATGAAACTGTATTTTCTCCAGTGGAGAAACCAAAGCTACAGACAAGAACCTGATGGGAACGCAGCCCTGGAACTGCTGCAAGTCCCTGGCCCACAGCAAAGCCCACAGCCATGGGGGAATGGTGGCTGGGAGGAGAAAGCCACCTGGGAGCAAGCTGCCACCTCCAGCTGTGTTTGCAGTTACATTGCTGCTCTAAAGAAGCAGCACAGAGCAGAAGGGCAGGGATGGAGCAATAGTTTCTTAGAGCAAGTGACCCAGTATCTTAAAACTATCAAAACAAAGGCATCCAGATTACAGATAGAAACGTGGCCAGCGGATGACATGAAAACTTTGATGTTTTTTCGCATTAACATCCAAAACAGCAATCTCATTTTTATAACAAAATTGGAAATCAGATCAGAGTTGCAAAAACTGATTGTGGCTTTTATCACACCGGTTAAACCTCTTGTATTATTCTTCCCTCGCTTCATTTAAACTCAGATAGCAGCAATCTGGGGAAAGGTGTCATTAGAGTGAAGTTATTACTGCCTTTAAACCACTGCTCTGACTCCAGGTGAAAGGTGTTACAGAGGCTAGCAGTATTATTATTACATTATCTCTGCATTTCAGGGTTGGGAGTGATTACTTTGTTCCCTCAGAAGCAGTTATAGAAGCACATTTCTTGCTTCTTGTATTGAAGACAAAATCATTCCCTCTGCCTTCTCCACTGACAGCCTAAGTGGGAAACTCAACCGAAGCTCCATTTGCTCCCATCCTCTTGCAGAGTTCTGTTAAAGGTTTTGGCAACTCAGTGACGCAGCTGCTGTCATGGAGAAACCATCACGAGCTCTACAAGTGCTGACAGTTTCCATACCTGATTGACTAGTGTGAAAGAACAGACACCTTGACGTCTGCTAGCACAAGAGCAGCTCAATAGCAAGCAGTCGCTTCTCAGTGCACGCCATAAAAAAAAAAACAACCAACCCATCTTCCTTCCTTAGGGCTGGTTGTTACGGTCAGCCCAGAGGTGATGCAGCGAGTCGCTAAGTCCGCTGGGGCCCCAGCCTTGTCGTCTCTCCAGACCCACCTACCTTCAGCCCTTTCAGCATTTGGTAGACCAGGTACTGGATCTTTTCATCACTGAATTCATGTCCCATGATCTTTTGTAAATCTGTCCGCATGTATGGCATCACCAGGTAGCTAAAAAGCAGTAAGACAAGGCCCTAAGTCTAGAAGAAAAGCATAGGGAACCAGGCTAGCCTTGTTCTCACTTTTTGTGTTGTGTTTCCCTGTGGCTGTGTAACTCACAGTGACTGAGGCTAGTGGCTGTGACTGCTCCTGGCCAACTGGCACAGCCTGCAGAGATGCCTGCTCTGAAAATTGCTCTTTTTCCTCCCCTCAAATCAGAAACGTGGCATCAAGTAAGAAACAAGGTTCTTCCAAATCGTGACGATCCTGAGTGAGTTTACTTTTAACTTCAGATGTTCAGTTCCAGGTGGTCTTACACCAGCTGGTAGCAGAAACATCTTGTGCAGCTTTAAAGTCTTGCAAAGCTGCAGCACTGGCTCCCAGATTTATCGTTATAGCATTCTTTGGCCCTGCTTTGGAGGACAGCTCCTAGGTTCCTTTAGCCCGTGGCCTGCCTGCTGGCACTGCTGCTTGGTTGCCAGCAGGAACCGCTCAGAACCATCAGACACTTTTTGTGCAGGATGCCAAACATCCAGCCAGCAGCTGCAAATCCAGACCCAGGTGGATGCTGCTCATGGCCAAGGATGGGGAGGTGAAAACTCATCCAACCTGACCATCAACACTGAGGGGAATTGTACAAAAATGAAAAATAACAATGAAAAAAACAGTGTGATGTGCCGTGGAACGCGGTGCCTTGGTTACACGTGTTGGTGTCTGTGCTGCCTTCTCCCAGCTGTGAGCAGGGCACGCGATCTGTTCAGGTGGGTGTTTCAGCCACAGGGATCGATCTGTGCTTTTGGTTCTCTTGGCTATTTGGGGATGTCTGGCTTTAGCCTGTCCCTTTTCAGATCAGTCTGTTGAGCTGCACCTCAGCACGATCCGCTATTCTGCTGCTAAGCCTGCAGGTGTCCTGGCCAGTAACCAACTCTAGGCAGGGCGAACCCAAACTCCACACTTACAAGTCCTGGAATCCGTGGTAGGAAGGGGCAGAGGTGAAGACATCAAGCAGCCCGATGACCTGGTGGATGAGAGAAGCCCAAATTTAAACCTGGAAAGCATCTGCTGCAAGAGCTCTCCATCAGCACACACACGTCTGTGAGCACTGAGAACTCTATCTGAGGAATCTGAGGATTCCTCACTATGCTGTGCAGCTGCTTTTCCGCTCACTAATGCACAGCAACACCCTTACACACCTGCCTGGGGCTGGTGCCAGCTGGGCACAGCAGCCAGGCAGCAGTTAAACCCCACGGGTACCGGCACGTGCCAGGAGTTGAGAACTCTTGGTCAGGACTGAGGGCTTGCTCCCAGGAAAGTTCCCCTGGAGAGAAGTGTCTACTTACATTCTCGTGTTGCATTTGCTTCAAGAGCATGAGCTCTCTGTATGCTCTCTTGGCAAAGATCTCCGACTGGAACGGGCGGCACAGCTTCTTGATGGCCACTTTCTCTCCTGTCTTCTTGTCTATGGCTGAACTGCAGCAGACGAAGAAAAGCCAGTTATGGCCTTGCACACGTGCAATATCAGAACAAGTTCCCTCCTAGCAAAGAGCTAATTCTGGACCTCACAGAACAACAGCAAAAAGAGGCCCCTTGAGCCTTCTGTGTGGCAGAGAAACTGCAAACACAGCTTCTTCCACGGCATGGCCTGGGTTAGCAGACCTCAGCCCATGCTCTTTGGAGACAGGATACAAGCAAAGCACTGTGGCCAGTGTTTGCTCCCTTTAACACTTGCTTTAACCTGTAGCAATGACCTGGAGCTAACAGAGCCGTGTTACACAAGTGGTTAAAGCTCAGCATTACTTTTATTTCCCCCTTCTCCTTCTCCAGGTCACGGAGATAAGGGAATCACGCAATTTCCGCCTTGCCACCTGCTTGGAAGCTGCTCTCTTAAGGCACGCCAGCCTCCTTCCCTGCATTCTGGAGCAAAGATGGGGTGGCAAACTGAGAACACAGGCTACAAGAATCGATCCCCCTGCACCCCAGATCCCTGCTCCTCTCCATATGCTTCAGCAGGGACGGCTGGAAGTGAGATTCTTTCCATGAGCTGATGAAAACATGGTGCAACAACCACAGCTGGAGACCGGCCGTGCTGTTCCCTCCGGCCACGTCTGCTGTTTGCAGCTGGGCAGAGCGATGCCGTGCTGCTCTCTTCCTTTGGAGGCTCTTTGATTGGATTGCAAAGCAGGACCTCGATTCCACCAGACGGGGTGGGCAGGGAAGTCCCCAGGCTGTCTTCAGAGCTGGCTGTAATTCAGGATTCTTGGTGGCATTCTCCAGGGATACGAAGGAGTCTCCGTGCCCCCCACTGCACGTTGGTGCCTCAGCCCCTCCTTGGCCCCTCCAAGAGTCCAAAAGATGCAGAAAGGGCTTTTGGTGCCAAACCTCACCGGGGGTTTCCAGAGCAGTTCCACTGCTTTGCAAATCCTCACCTCAGAGGGACACTGAGGGGCTACAGACAGGCATGCTTGGCTCCACAGCTCTCAGCAGCACGGCGTAACCAAGCCCACGCGGACACTGCGTCCTCCAGCTCCGCACGCAGCTCCCTGCTTCCCTCTCCAAGGGGCTGCGCGGCTCAGCCCCACCGCAGCCCCACACAGCCAGGCTCCATCCACCGCTCCCTCCTCCGGGCACCCAGCCCAGGCAGGGCTGGTGCTGCAGAGCTGCAGAGCAGAGGCAGAGCTGCCTGACCCCAGGGCCAGAGCTCAGAGGGGTGAAGTTATGAACGGAACAAACAGGAAAAAATTTGTGATAACGCAGTCAAACGGCGCATTGTGCTGGGCTGAGGGCAGCCATG
The DNA here is from genome assembly GCA_013396635.1 of Penelope pileata. Lineage (NCBI taxonomy): Eukaryota > Metazoa > Chordata > Aves > Galliformes > Cracidae > Penelope > Penelope pileata. The sequence continues at coordinate 608,291 of WBMW01000089.1, forward strand.
GGGTGGGAGAGGTGGGAACATCCTGCTCGGCGTGGCTTCCCCTCCGGTTGAACGCCGAGGAAGGGTTTCTGCTCCTTGGTGCAAAGCCTGGCAGCAGCTTTCTCTGGTTGCCAGCCACAAGCCATCAGCTGCGGTGCAGCCTCCAGCATCAGCAGCTGCCATCCAGCGAGCAGAGACAACACCAACGTCTCTGATGCCATGGGCACACCTCCCTGCTCGTGACCCTTCTCCTCGCTCCGAGCTATCAGTGCTGAGAGCAGACATCCTGAGAGCCTCGGGATGGCTGGGATTCGTCAATGCATTCCGCTGGAAAAAGCAGAGGAAGAGGCCGGACAGCTCCGCCGCAGCTCCAGCAGTGACGGTGCCACCGGACGCCCCGAGAGGAGCAGGGGGATGGGTCTGAGCATCACCGGGACCCCAGCAGCTGTCGCAGGAGGGGCAGCACTCCTCCAGGGAGCGAGGGAACGACGAGGAAAGGACCGGGGCCACGCAGCCCAACGCAGCGTTCAGGGCAGATTTCCTCACCTCCACGTGCAGGCTCTCACCCAGCTCCTGCCCTGCACAACTCCTCCAGCCCCACCGCTCTCTGCAGCAGAGCTGGAGGCATCTGCCTTCAGCCTGCCCGGCGCAACCCCTGCTACTTTCACCCTCGCCATAAGGCACAGCCACGAGTTAATTCAGCTGACACAGCCGGGGAGAGCCCACGGTGTTCTTCCCAGCAGGGTTTAATGAGCAGCTGGAAGCTCAGGGTGACGCCGGGGACAACCTCGCGGCGAGGACACGCGTGCACCGCGCAGGTCTGCGGTGACAACGGCACATGGCAGCCACGGGACAGCGCTGGGGGCAGCCAGAGCTGAGTCCGAGGTGGCAAAAAACTCCTTCCCCAGTTATAGAACTGCTGCAGATTTTGGCAGAATTAATGCAGGAAGAAACAAGCCCGTGCTGCTTCTCCTGAATTCGCTCCTCAGCCCCTCCAGCCTGCTCGGAGATGCGCAAAGCGAGCAGTGCTGAGGAGCGCTGCCATAGAACAGCTTCCCAGCGACTCCCAGCAGAGGACAGCAAATCCCAACTCCAGGGGCTTCCCCCTGCGCTGTGTGCAGCAACCAGGACCTGTCCCACCCGCCAAGCACTGTCCGGCTCCCCTGGGTCAGCTCTCACATCCCTCCCACCCCGTGATTCCCCAGAGCAGCTCAGTCTTCCGCAGGGATCAGTCACTGGCCGCTCTCACCTTTGTTTTTTCTGGTGGTCAGGAAAGCTTGGGAGGGATTTCTCTTCCCTTTCTTGTCCCCTCATTCACCCATTTTTATTTTCTTTACTTTTCTTGCTTTACTATAAAAACCAGAGCACACTGTGCAGGTATTGAAAACGTCAGCTGCAGCCTTCCGGGACTCCTGCGGGTGCCTCAGCAGCCCGCCTTGCACACAGACAGCGCGGGGGAAGGAACCCCCTGGCCCCTCTTTGCCTCCAGCAGGCAGCCAGGGGACAGGGCCAGCACTCAGGCCCCAGAGTTTGGGGATTCCTCCGGGACAGCCGGCAGCAGCTTTGCCCCACATCCAGGAAAGGGGACGCACCTCTTTCTTTATTTTTTTTCAGCTCGCTGTTATGCAACAGGGCTCTGTTCAGATGCTTCGTGGGGTGCTCCAGCTGTCCCCCTGCTGTCACAGCAGCCTCCTCCTACCCACCGGTGCCAACCACACCGGACCCGACCTTTCTGCTCGCTTTCACTACAGGTGCCTTCGTCCAGGTCATTAATTAACAGCAGCTCTGCTGCTCTCCTGCAGGCCGAGGATTGCCAGCAGCCGGGAAGTCCCAGCCTGTTTCTGACCCCGGCTCGCAGTGCTTTGTTTATGGGACGGGGCCGGGAGCAGCACCGTGGCCACGCACCCAGCTCCTTCCCCAGGCAGACCCACCCCGACCCCGAGCTGCAGCCGAGCGGTGCCCGGGGGCTCAGGGCTTTGTTGCCGCACTCAGTGTTTACACACAGCTTGCAGATACTCCGTGTTTCTCTTCTCCCTCTCGCTGCCAAGCACAGCCCCTCCCTTCACCCCAGCTCAGGGCTGAGGTTTGCTGCAGAGCTCCCGGACCCGACGCCGCCCCCTGTGCCCCCAGGGTGGGCACGGACCCTCCCTCTGCCCACCCGGGGTGAGCACAGGAAACACGGCTCCATTTCCCCGGCAACCCCCGGCAGTGACCACGCAGGACACAAACCGCGTGCAAACGCCCTTCCAATGGAGGGGTAACGGAGGGGCACCTGCCCGCCCCCAGCCCCAGCCCCGCTGGCAGGGCCGCACTCACCAGACGGAGCCGTAGGCCCCGGAGCCCACGGGGTGCAGGGACGTGTATCTCCTGGGCAGCTCCCAGATGGTTTTGTTCAGCTCCTGTCTGTAAAAGCCCCTTCTCCTTGCGATGTTCATCGCCCGGCGGCTGCGGGACTGCCACCCCCCCAGAGTAGCGGAGCACTGGGGTGACACGGGGACACCGCGGGCTTCTGCGCTGGCGGACGGGGCTCTAGCGAGTTTCCTTCTCCGCTTTCAGCTGTCGTGAGCGTGAAGGGACATGTCTTCCTGCCCTCCTCCCTCCGCCTCCACATCGGCGATGAGGCATCAGGTTTCCCGACACGCCTCGCCGCGTGCAGGTATTTCTGGGCGCTCCGACGGGAGCCGCACGCAGAGGCACGGGGCCCGCGCTCGGAGCGGAGAGCGACGGCGTCCCCAGAAACGTCACCGCGGGGCGCGCGGGGTCTCGTGAGATCGCTGCCCTGCCTAGTAAGGCTGCGTCGGGCCGGGGAATGCGGGGCCACGCAGGGGCGGAGGGCAGAGCGCAGAGTCAGCCCCGCAGGGACCTCTGCTTTCCTGCGGGCGGAGGAGAGCCCCGGGCTCAGAGGACACCGGGGCGTTAAATCCACCGAAGAGCGAGGAAGCATCAACAACTGTGACTCCGCGGAACAACGGTGATCTTCTCCCGGCTCCTGGCCTGGTTTCCCAGCAGACGGATGCAGCGAGTGCTGGCTGAGCCTCACCCCCCCCCAGTGACTGCGGGGGGACGCTCAGGAGCTGCTCGGGGTTGGGACCATCCCGGGAACCGCAGGTGCCCGGGGCTCGGCTGGCTCTGGTTCCTCCCCCATCTCACAGCACCTGAGCTCAGTGCTGGGACCGCACGGGAGCAGAGAACCCAGCCGGCCCCGTGGGGTCCAACCCCGGTGAGCAGAGACCTCGGCGTTCTGCTTCGACTTCAGGTGCTCAGACCGTGCATCCTCCATGCAGAGGAAGTGACTCAGCCGTGCTCTGCCCTGCCTGCACCCACAACCCACGGAGGTGTCCCTGCCGTGCACCCCGCAGCACGGCTGCCTGGTAACGGGGAATGATGGCAACGCACCGTATTGGGGCTTTAGGGGAGATTCTAACACCTGTTAGAGCTGGCATGTGTGTTCTTCAGACAGCAACGGTAAGGTCTGCGGTTCTATCAGACAGATCAGGGGCGGGGTGCTGGCAGTGCTTTGTTACATACACACACAAATAAAGCCCAGCTACAGCAGCCGTGCAGCACGGGAACAAGCCAGCGGCGGGCCCGGTTCTATAAATACACCTGTGAGCAAGGGGTGCCGCAGCCAGAACTGCTCAACAAGCAAACGTGACTCCTTTGTCATTCCACGAGCACAGAACTCTTGCTCAACTGCGCGTGCACGCACAGCTGATCAGCGCGCAATTAAGGAGCTAAATATCCGGGACAGGTCCTGGCTGTAGCAAGATGCATTAGGTGAATAGGAAACCTCCAGTCATTTTTCCCCAGCTCACTTCTCACTGATTTCAGTACCTTGTGCATTGCAACCGAGCACGTTCAGGAATTACATTTTGAGGGGTTTGGATTTTTCTCCCAGAAAGGATAACGTGACAGATCTTGTTTGGGAACGTTCTCTTTCCTCTCCCTTGCACCACGACAAGCTCCTTCTCTCTGGGGCTGTTCAACCCAAGTGCTGTGCCGCTCTGCGACGGGGGAGAGCAGAACTGCGGAGCAGCTCCCTGACCTGGGGCAGCACGAGCCGCCTGCCTCCATCAGGGCCGGGGAACCTGGGGTGCTGAGGCCTTCGTCAGTGCGAAGAACACAGCAGTTACTCCTCTGATTGTCCTGACCGAGTTGTGCTGGTACACAACAGAAGTCTGAAAATCTCCATTACAGAGTCACCACGCTCCTGCTCCAGGAACACCCTCTCACCATCAGCTGATGACAGCTGAAGACAAAAAAACCCAAACTCACCCCCTTTTAAATGGCAAAAAGCTGCCAACCACCACTGCTGGGGAAAGGTCCCAGGTGCAGGCAAGCAGCAGAACGCTCATTTACTGCACTGAATAAATGCTTCCCCGTGTTGCACAGCAAGCAGTGCTGTTACCCACGTCAGACTGCACCCAGGAAGCTGGGAGGAGCACGGACAGCACCGTGCCAGCAGCCCACAGCCTCACCCCCAGCACCAGGATCCTGCACGACCCGAGGAGGAACCCCTGCGTGGTGCAAGGGCTGAGAGGCACCATCAGCGCAGTAAATCTGAAAAATAGGTTTTATTTTTAACCAGTGGTATCGTGACATCTTATCTGGCATAACCAATTACAGCAAAATTCATGGATAGAAACAAAATAGCAGATCTCTTCTTCGAGGTGCATCAGCCTCCTGCTCAGCCTCCGGGCAGCCCGCGGCTCCGTGGGGGACGGGCTGTGACGGACACATTCCCACTCACACACAGACACACGCACACACAACGTCTGCATCTTTAAAAATCTGGAGCGATAGTTCCGCATGAAACCACACTGTAGCATCTACACATAAAATGGCTGATAAAAATCATCGTGCTGGAGGTTTACAGTCTATCTACATTTTGCAGGTGAACGCCCGGACTGCCGGTCCAGCAGGGAGGTTTTGTCTTGATTTTGTCGGTCTGAGGAGAGTTTTGTCACAGAGCCTAACTCTCTCTTCATCTCACCCCAGACTTTTATTTATAAAACGTTTGACCTGAAGAGATCACTGGAAAGTAGCCTAGGAAGAGCGATGGCTTTATCTTCTGTGTCCCATCCCGTTGTGCTGCCTCTCCAGACACGTGCTAAGAACGCTACAAACAGTTCCTCTCCGCCCCGCAGGTAACACGGGTACAAAATGCTGCCGAGCCTTCTCCTCGCTGCCCGCACAGGGTCTGCAAACATCTCCTCCCCAGCCCCCAGCCCGGGCTCCTGAGCTCCCTAGGGGGAGTTCTAGCACAGAACAATGCTGGGAGATCCCCTCCTGCCAGCACCCAACTCAGTGCCAAACCCAGGCAGAGTCCTGCAAAGCACAAGATATCCGAGCTGTGGTCGTCTCCAAGCACGCTCCCTTCTGTCTCCTCAAGCAGAGATCAACCTGCTGAAAAGCAGCCACGCAGCTCTCATCTGTGAGGGTGACAAATCCTCTGGTAAATGTTAGTTTTATGTCGTATAAATACTTATATTTCTAGGTACAGACAGTGAATGGGAGATTGTGTAATTACGCACGCTCGTTTCTTTGCTTTGGATTCCCACACCTTTAGGAAAAAAAATCTTTTCAGGAAATAACTTAAATTCTGGCACGAGATGCCACGGTTGTTTCTTTGAAGAACATTTTTTACACTTGATCTCACAAGAAACCCTCCGTCCCAGTCTCTCCTTCTCTGAAGCCAGATCAGAAGGAAGCACAAGGTGCCGTTCCTAATGCTGTTCTACCCTTTTCCCAGTCCCCAGAACGGCAGCGTTTCACGCTGAGCTGCAGCACAAGAGGAAGGATGCTGTGATTGCATGGCACCGGCTGAGGTACTCAGTGAAACAGCTCACTGATGATTTAACTGCCCCAGTGCCACCCCCAAGGTTTAACAACAAGAACCAAGCAGCTCGACATGCACAGACAGCTACGACATGCAAGAACACCCCACCTGCTCAGGAACAAAATACACAAACGTGTGGCTAGCAAGATCTGCAGCCTCTGTCTCCTGGGAACTAATGCTGAGAAGCCTCAGAACCAGAGGAAGGGAAGAGGGAAAAAACAGAATACCCAATCCAAGGAGACAGGCAGTTGCCTTGGAAAGTTATTTCCTGAATACACAGAGTTCGTGCCTGGCTGTCTGGGAGCCTTCACCCTGAAAAACAGCAGGGCCAGATTTCCACTCCAGACCTCCTTTCCCCTCTTTCCTCGTTCATTTAAGGCACAAACATATTTACAGTTTCGTACAAAACCTTTTCACGGTCCAAGAACCAGACAGCTGTCACAAAGCCTGTACTCTCCTGTACCAGAAGATCTGGACGAAGATCAGCCACCCAGCATGGAACAAGGCCATGCTCAACCCCACCATCACTCCTGAAGAAAAAAGAGGACTCTCTAAGCCCATAAACCAACTTCCCTTATTTTGAGGTTACTTAATTGTAGAACAACTGATAAATGGCAACGACTGCAACCAAACTTCCAACGTCAGCTTCCCACCTTGCCCCAGCAGCACAAACTGGTTGAGCACTGCTTCTGAGGAAGGACTGAAGAGCAGTCAGAACAGGTCTTCAGAGGCTTGCCCCAGGCCGTACACAGAATACAAGAGAGCATGCAGCATGTTTACATAGACTCAACTTCCTTCCCTCCCCCCACCCTCCCCAATTCAACACACACAAAACCCTTCCACCAAGGAGAATATTGTGGCGAGGCACTTGAACGACAGTTGGAGAGTCCCTATGAAAAGGCCTTCCCCTCACAGTGAAGTGGGACAACCAGGAGAGAGCAGCTGCTCAGGACTCCATCTCCTCTTGGTCAAGCGGCGGCGGCACAAAGCTGACTACTTCGTCGTAAGTCAGGCCTGGTGGGAAAAGCGGCAGATGAACAGAGTGCTAATGACATCCCTCCTGCAAGGGAACTCACAGCAATCCTCAAGGATGGATCTACCATCTCAGAAACCAATATATGCAATAATCAGTGCTTCCAGAGCACTGATGTGTAAATACATCTGAGAAACACCCGGGCTACCATGCCACCCTCTGTGCTTGAATGCTCACAGCAGAGCCACCAGGGACAACGCTCGTTACGGGCACAGCATGAGTGACAGATGCACTCCACACAGGACCTCAGAGCAAAGAGGCGCCCACGTTTTCATCTGCTTTTGTGCCTCTAACTACCACGGCTCAGTCCAACTGCAGCTTGTGGGCCGCAGAGGAGTGAGGCTGGCTCCCTCCTGCCCCCCACGCTCACTTTTCCACTCCTCGATCTCCAGCTCTCTGCTCTCAAAGGACTGGTCATAGGGGTCCGCCACTGGTTCGTCATCGGGGTCGTGATACTGAGCGAAGTAGGCGTGAGCCAGCGCTTCTGCGGCAGTGATGCGTTTGTCTGTGTCCAGTACCAGCATCTTCTCTAGCAAGTCCACAGCTGCAAAGGCACCAGGAGAAAAAGGCATGAGGAAGATTTTACACAGTGAGCCGTGCGATGCACTCAGATGTAAGCCCATAAAAGCCCAAGGCACACGAGGAATCTCTAATTTCTCCAGACCCACCCATCACCTGCGATCCCTTCCCTTGTACCTTACAGCCCACACACACTTTGTAAACTTTTAAACTGTTCACATCTCTGTTCTGATCAACTACTGCAGCCAAACTGTAGCTCTGGGAAAAGCCTCGGTGTCCCAGGACACGTGAAGCTCAGCTTTGGGAAGAGCCCATTTGAAAACCAAGCCTTACCTAACGGATTGGCACCAATAAACACATTTTCAAAGTTCATTTTCGGCATGTAAGATAAAGACTGAATGTAGTTTCTTGCCTGTGGAAATAAACAGTCTGTTAAGTACAATACAAGCCAGCCACCAAGACAGAGTACATGTCAGTCATCCTGAAGCACTGGTTATTATGGTCTGCCTCCTCACTCTGCCTCTCCTCTGTCCTTATTCTGACACGTACTGAGCCCATCAGCGCTATCCCTTCCCAACTAAGGGCTGCTGGGGACAGAGGAGCAAGAGCTGACGTTACTCGAGGTTCACGCAAAAGCAGGAAGCAGAGGAGCTGCAGGAGCTGCCTGCAGTTGCTGTCTGCTGGGAAGCCTCACACAGTGCAAAACCAACTCACATCCAGCTTCTCCTGAGCCTCAGAAGTCTGTGGCTGAGTATGCACTGTCCAAACCTCAAGTCTTCATTTAGAGCAAGAACGTTGCTGGAGAACAGGGAGTTAATTGCCCCCCCCATGCCACATGCAGCCCTGCAGGCGCTGCCCTGCCCTGCCCCCCCCCTGCTCAGGTCTCACCTCGTGGCTGGGCATCCTGTTAATGAGATAGGCAGGGGGTGTTCCCGTCAGACGCATGATCTGCTGAAGCTGGTTAATATCTTAAGTGCCTCGTCAAGGGCTTTGTTAAGAACAGCGCAAAAACCATTTTAAACAGAAAACAGTTGCACAGAAAGCATCTCTGCTGCAAACCACAAGGCACAAGCAGGCAGGGTCCATTAATGATTGTTTCCAAATATTTGTGAAAGCTCAGTGATTGCACTGGTGGACACTTACAGCAGAATTACTGATCAGTCGGTGACACTGTCAGTACAGAAAGGAGTATTTCTGCCTGCCATAAGCAGCACCACACTGCCACAAGGCTGCTTTCACCTTTCCCAGCAGTTTTAAGCCACTGGAGCAGACATTTCATTTGGCTGAAAATATTCCTCAAAATTTTTCCTAGGCTGCTGCAGCTACAAAAAGCCTCAGGAAAATGAACAAAAACTAAAGCAAACAAAAATCATATCCTGTGCACTGATCACCAGCTTTTTTCTTCCTGCACAGAAAGCATTTAAGTTCCTTGTGGTGCATAGTGAAAGCAGCTTACAACTGCCACCTCCTTCTAAACAGCTTTGAATGCACTTTGGTATGTGGGTGATGTGACAGAAGGCAACAAATGCAAAATTAGCAGAACATTCGCATTGCATAAGACATGAGTTAGCTGATGTCAGTGAACAGGACAGAGAAAGTAAGAGGATACTGAAGGAATGCAGCAGGAAAACACAGAACTTGTTACAGTGACACACCAGAAGCCTTCAAACACATCAGTTTTGTTATCTCTGTACAGTGGAAAAATTCAGTAGAAACAATACTCTGCCTTTTTTTTTTTTTTTAAATAGATCCTTGATTTGAACCTGGCTAACAGCAATTTTTATTGCACAGTATTTTAAGGAAAAAAAGACACTTCACTCTTACGTATACAAACTAATCTTTTGCTTAACCTGGTCAAGCTTTAAAGCTCCTCTCTCTCATTAATCTGCTGCACTTCAAGCACCTGGCTGCCCCCACCAGAGTCCCCAGGGCCAGGGTGCAGGCACCCAGAGACCTGTGGCAGTCCTTTCCACCAAGAGACATCCCAGTGCTTTTTTAAATTGATGTGATATTCAGGATCCAGACATTTAGTGCAAGTTGGAATGAACTGGTGAATTTGCTGAAGTGTCAGTCAAGGCTAACCTCACCTTGCACACTGACCAGAGCTACATGGGAAGGATCAGGTGCAGCACAACACCTTCCTGCTCCCCACCACGCTGATCCTCCATCACTGCACAGCCACAGCTGAAGCACATTGCCAGCTCCCTGCAAACAAGCTCCCTGCCACTACTGACTTTACCCTGCACTCTGGCTCTGCCCCCACTGACAGCTTTCATGCACTTCACCTCCAGAAACATAAAATCAAATGGCATTTGATACTGTCTCTGCAGAAGTTCTCAAGGCTGAAACAATTAACACAGCCACGGCAGCAGGGCTGGATGTAGAGGTCACCTTCAACAAGGGGCTGCAGAAAGCTGTGTGTGATTCTCTTGACAAAAGGAACCCAATCACAAAAGCCCCTAAAAGGCACTTTGGATCTTGCACTACAAAACCAAAGGCGGCTGCAGCGTGTTTCAGAAATTAATGATGCTGCAGAAGGGACCGCGCGTGTCTAGAGGGTAACACACTGCTCCTGTTCATTTCCCTCACCAGGAGGATCCCTGGTAGGCAATCTGGAAAAATAATAACTGAGAGAAGCCTCGAGTTCTTAGCTGTGAAAAATACTTCCCCAGCAGCATCTGATCGTACAATGCATCACCAAGTACAAACCCACAAACTGAAAAAGTCATGAAGCAATAAAAAGAGAACATGGAATGAAGAAATTATACCACAGGCAGAGTTAAGAGGAACAAAGAGCAGATACACAGCGTATGAACTCAAAGCCATCCAAAAGTAAAGAAGGATAAAATAAGAAAAACAGAAAGGAAATCCCAACAGACACTACAGACGGACTACAGGAGGGCAACACAAAGCTGGGACTTCCAAAAGGGCAGAGATTACAATCAAAGTGTGAACTCACAGACTCTGAGGAGATTTTCTTCAAAAGCTCAGGCCCTGGGGTTCCAACGAGTCTCAAAATGAGCTTCAACTGATCAATATCTAATGATGGACCATAAAGGAAAATGCTGGGACAAATCAAAATGAGAAGCGCAAAACATCAGCCTAGGCATGTTGGAAGTGAGCGCCTGCCGAGGCCTCCACTGCAAAGCTATTTTAAGCAAACTGTATTCATTCCTCCTGGAAAAAAAAATATTGAATACCCACTTATAGCACAGCTGTCATTATCAAACAGGTTGAAGAACTTGACTGCAAATGCTCCGCTTGCACGGAGCTGGTAGTGCATCCCTAGCCACCATGGAGCAGAAGTCAGAGCCTTTTCCCTGCTGGCAAAGGGCTGGTTTGCATGCTGCCCCTCTCAGCCCCACACCAACAGGAGCAGTTAGCAGGATAAGGCTGCATTAGTGACAGAGCAAGAAAAGCAGAGGGCTGAAAAGTGCAGGCAGTAATATTAAGGAAGTGACGGGCTTTGTGAGCACCTTCCAAGGTAACTGAGCCACTCACAAAGCTCAGGGAGTGAGTGAGTGAGTGAGTGGGCTCTGCCCCCACTGACAGCTTCCCTGCAGCACCCCGGGCAGGGGAAGGGCCCTGCAGAGGGAAGAGGGCTGGAGAGGGGCTCAGGGGGGGCACAGCAGGGGCTCAGGTTTGAAACCTCTACAGAGAGAGCTCTTGGCTCGTAGCACTGCACATGCAAAGAAGGTTTTATCCAGAACAGAGCTTCCACAAGGCCACTTACCATCCTGAGCTGCTCTCTTAAATAGACAGAAAAATTCAGGATGTGTGACAGAACATACTCACTGAGCAGACATCAGACACACCTAACTCTATGTCTAGAACTCAAGGTAATAAGAAGGGATAGCATCTTTTAAAAATTGTTGAAAGAATAATCACCCTTCTCTGAACTAACCTCCACGCTGCCCTTCAAACCCCACCAGTGATTCCAGACTGTCTGTAATGTTTGTGTTTGCCCTCAAATCCTATCGAACCAGTTATGTGTTTTCCTTTCCTTACGGAACCACATGAGGTTTAACAAAATCCAGTGCAGAGTCCTGCACCTGGGGAGGAATAACTGCACGCATCAGTGCAGGTTGGGGGCTGAGCTGCTGGAGAGGAGCTCTGCAGAGAAGGACCTGGGGGTCCTGGTGGACAACAGGTTGGCCATGAGCCAGCAGCGTGCCCTGGTGGCCAAGACGGCCAACGGGATCCTGGGGGGCATTGCAAAGAGCGAGGCCAGCGGGGTGAAGGAGGGGATCCTCCCCTCTGCTCTGCCCTGGTCAGGCCTCAGCTGGAGCCCTGGGTGCAGTTCTGGGCTCCCCAGTACAGAAAGGACAGGGATCTGCTGGAGAGAGCCCAGCGGAGAGCAACAGAGATGATCGGGGGCCTGGAGCATCTCCCTGATGAGGAGAGGCTGAGTGACCTGGGGCTGTTCAGCCTGGAGAAGGCTGAGAGGGGATCTATCGATGTCTACAAATACCTAAAGTGCAGGAGGCAAAGGGATGAGGCCAGGCTCTTTTCAATGGTGTTTGTGGCCCTTTCTGTCCCCACACTGGAGCACAGGAAGTTCTGCACCAACATGAGTAAGAGCAGCTTTGCACCTACCAAGGGACTGTTTTCAAAAAAAAAAACGTTGTTTTAGTTTTTTTTAAATGCATCAGAGCTCCTGTGAAAGTGGCAAACTCTATATGAACAAAGTTACCAATACTTTAAAAAGATTTTAGCAATCTCAGTCTAAAGCTTTGCATATAAAATTAGGAACCTCTGGGAGCAATACTTTGCCAGAACAGCTGAACTCATTTCTCACCAAGTTGCTTGGCCAACTCTAAACACTGAAACCTAAGAGTAAATCCATTGCATCTAGCTGATTTAGCTCAGCTGCTGACTTGCCAGCTCCTTATTATCAAGTTTAAAACACAATCAATATATCTACTGGTGTAGAAGGAGCAGACCACCATCAGCTCATTTAAATTGGCTTTTCCCCAGTGCCACTTACAACAGCCCTAATAGCTTCTACTGCCTCTTGTGCAAGACACAGTTGTGCAAGTGCAGGGCTGCCAACGAGCCTCAGATGTTACATCCCACACCTTGGTTTAAATATTTCAATTCCTTTAAAGGTGTTAAACAGCAGCCATGCCCAGTTTGCTGCCAGCTCTGCTCCCGAGGGGCAGCGTGCTGTAGGAAGATACCTGTGTGCTACACTTCAGTGTCTTCTCAGATAAACAAAACACAGAATGCATAATCCACGCTGCCACATGCACACCAAAACCAAACCAGCTCTGCACCTGCCATCTGTAACCTGCTGGACTCCAGGGCCTGCCCACCGCCTTCTGGGAAGTGAGGCATCTACTGACAGGAGAACACTCAGCAAATACACAGCAAAAGGAAAAAAAAAAAAAGTGTGCGCATGGAGAAGGAAAGTAAAGCATGCAAACCCCACCACCCAGCAACACCGAACGACTGGCAAGTCTCAGTGAGTCTGAAATACAGAAAGTGATCTTCCAGCAGCAGCAGGCACTGCAAGACTAAGGGCTCATCCAGGCAAAGCAGAGGCCAGAAGTTGATGTAACCATCACCACAGGCAAAACTGAGAGGCAGCAGAAGAATGTGATTTCAGACTAGTTGGTTATGATGAAGTTCCAGTAATACTGAATAAAAATAATAATAATAATAAAAGTATTCTTTGGAGTTTAAACGGAATACAGTCAACTTAAAATATAGAGAAAAAGTTGGCTAAGCTAGTACAAAACATTCTCTTATTTGTGCATTATTTTAATACAAATTGAACTGTCTTAGTGAAGTTTCCCACTGAGCTGTATGAATCATTCACATGACAAGAGCTGTAAAAAAAAAAAAAAAAGAAATCAGGAATACACATTTTTAAACAGAAACCAATCTTTGCAAACGACAGATCCAGTAACAACAGAAAGCAAGCCACTAGCTAAGTCTGACACTGAAATCCAGAGGACTCTGACTTTCACTACTTAAGTTCTTGTCTCTGACCAGTCTTCCCCACAACCCTGCTCCCCATCCCCACCCACTAGGAGAGATTTTACCAGTGTCAGAAATCTCTTTCATACAAATATTTCCAGTCATAGATCACAACAGGAACAACTCAGCTTATAGTCAGGGTTAAGTCAGAAATATTGCAGTAATTCTGCCAAGTTCAGCACATATTGATCTCAGGGTGGGTTTTCTAAGAGCATCTGAAATAGTTGCTTTAAAAGTCAGACAGCCATGCTCAGAATCTCTACTGATGAGATCCTTCAGACCTTCCAGCTGAATCTGGCATTCATTTATCAGTGACATACACATGCTGAAGTCTGAATACAACTCTGTTACTTACCAGTAATAAACAAACTGCTCAGCCTGGTTGTACTGGGGCCCAGTACAAGGAATGGGTGCATCCCTGGGCCTCACACAGAAATGCCCACTGGGCTGCAAATAACATTGCATCACTGCTGCTAAATCCTTGGTGAAAGGGACCAATATTTCAATCACAGAACCACCTGAACAGCAGGATGATTGTCTTGAGCATACTGAAAAGGCACCAACCATTCAGTCATTTTCTATTTCATTTTGGAAACGTGAAGCTTTATAGTTGAGAAAATCATTATCTGGAGATGAAAGAGCAACAAGAACGTCAACCTTTCAATGGGAGGGGAGGAATTCCCTGCTTCTTCAACACCCAGAATACATGGTCACGTTGCCTTCAGCTGCAACCTAAATTCCCTAGGACTGCAGTGGATTTGGACATACTGCATCCCTGGCTGCTGGAAGCGTGGTAAACATACTTGAAATTAAGCATTCCAGTAAGCCAGCAACTGCATAGTGACACTGCAGCAGGAACTAGCAGGAGTCCAGAAGAACTCAGCAGGATCCAGACTTGGAAAATTCTTAAAACTTTCTCAAAAAAAAAAATAAAAAATCTCAAACCAACCACCTTTATATAAAGGCTTCAAAGAACCTTCCAAGACAAGGAGAAGCTAGAAAGCCAGAACCTACCATTTTCTTACTTCTGCTTGCTTTCTTTAGAGGTTAACAAAGCTGGAGTGAAAGCTGATAGCTTGGTGCCTTGCTAGATCCTTGCTAAGTGTTACCACAGAATGGCTTGGGTTGGAGGGACCTCAAAGATCACCAGGTTCCAACCCTCTGCTGTGGACAGGGTTGCCAATCACTAAACCATCAGCTCACGCTGCCCAGGGCTCCACCCAGCCTGGCCCTGAGCACCTGCAGGGATGGGGCACCCACAGCTCTCTGGGCAGCCTGTTCCAGCACCTCACCTCCCTCTCAGTGAAAAATTTCTCCTAACCCCAATCATTCATCTAACCTGAATCTCCCCTCTTTTAGTTTAAAGCTGTTCCCCCTTGTTCCATCACTATCCAGTTGTGTCAAGAGTTGATTTCCCTCCTGCTGCTATGCTCCCCCTCAAGTTCCAGCAGGGCACAGCGAGCTCTCCCCCCAAACACCACCCCCCTACTGTTCTGACCTCATGAGCAAGCTGCTTGAACTGGGGAACAACTACACAAACTACAGTACTACAAAGTTTCACCTACAATGGGAAAGGACTGAGCCTAATTTTTCTTCAAACCAAACCAATTCAGAACAGAAAAAGCATTTAAATCAAAAGCGTTGCTACCATTTACAAAAAGAAGTTGAGTGTTTAATGTGAAGAATCACACACATCTTTATGGAGATAGAAATGAGTCAACTCTTCTAATCTGACAAAAGCAAGTAATTTAGATCTTAAAAGTGAGCTTTATTTTGCATTGTGGATATTATTAGCTACAATTCATAGCTAAGGACACAGCTGGAGAACACAAGTTACCTTCCAAGCCTGAGAATTTTCTTCAATTCATGAAGAACACATTGTGAAGCATTTCTTACATGTTACAAATCCTATCAGGAAATACTTTATTTGCAAGTATCAAGGTTTTTTAAATTTAAAGTGCCATTGTTACTCGTGCACAATGATGTCAATAGCTTAAAGACCTTGCTAGTACAATAATTGATTTTTTTTTTTTAATTCTTGAAAAAAAGTGCTTATACCAAATTGTGCATGCTAAATCAGCTGATAGAAATAAGACAACTCTTTCCTAGCTTCTTAGCCACTTTCATGTTAGTTCTGCTTCTGTTCCTGACAACAAAAATGCAAAGATAACAGTGGAGTACAGAGAGTTCCACAAATTCTGAGAGCGATTACAGGATGACAGCAGGCATAAAAAGAGAAAAACGATGAAGCGAGAGCATAATGAAAAGGGGGATGAAAATGTGAGAACTGGAATGAGAGCTGCTCCCTCTGCCAGAGGGTTTTAGAACCTGGATGCTTTCCAGAAGCAACACAGTAGGCTAGCACTTCCAAAGCTATTTCTTTTAATCAAATCTAATATATTTCAATTAACAGACATAAATACTAACTGTAATAACTTGTGCTATTTATAAATATTATAGCCACATTTTGTTTGATACAAGGTGGGCAGTATTATTTTCTTTTGCAAAGGAATGCCAGGTTTTAGGCAATGAGAAGTTCTGACAGAAGCAAATTATCCCTCTAAGTTTGCTCAGCCAAACAACACAGTTTAACAATTTGCATCAAATCTCAGTTCTAATCTCCTGGAAAAAGAAGTGACCAGCTCTCACAAATTTGCCAGTGTCCTACAAAGCCCACTTTGATGCCATAAAAATAATTTTGAAAAGGTTTTTATCCAAGCTTGTGTTTTCACATTGGTATGAGCATATAGTGAAAGAAAGCTTACAATCTGTTTACACTCAAGTGGGGAAGTAGAACCTAAACACTTCAGAGCAATTTGGAATGAGATCCTTGGCACCAAGGAGTCTGCAAACCCACTTCTTTCATAGCATACCACCAGGACACAGAAGAGAGGCCAGAAGGGATGCTTAACGTTTGCTAGAAACAGGAAGCACGAGAGGATTCATAGCAGACAGACTACTCCAAGCAGTTATTTTCTACTAACTCCAAAGAAAAATGAAGTTAAATAAACTTTAAAAGAATTTAACTCTCAGAAGTGATCAACACAATTCTAGTGATGCTAGCAGACAATAAATAGTAATAATTTGCCTCCTTGCACATTGTGATGACCTCATGAGCAGCAAAACCAAGAACTCACTTCATTATACTATGAGTAAAAGAAGCATTAAAAAAAAAAACACAAAACAAAACAGCATAACACAAACTAAACAACACAGAACTTGTTTCCTTGTGAAGTAAGTGAAGACCTGTAACTCCCATCCCAAGAAAATGTTTCTTTTAAAGGATACGGTCTGTACCAGGGAACAACGTTCTTCCAGTCAACAGTTCAGCCATAATGCATCCCACTGACCAAATATCAACTGAACAAAATAAAGTAAAAAAAAAACATAAGGCAGAAAAATGAAGTCTCAATAGAATCACCCTACCCAGCAGTTACAAACAACTTTATGTTTCAATAATCTCAGGGTGTTGAAACAATCTGAGGTACGTTGCAAGGTAACTGACACTGTCCAGTAACCACTTGGTGTAAGACTTGTCCAAATAACAAATACCAACGAGATCAGGCAGCTTGGCCTTCCAGAAAGTAACATGCACTGGACACCAAAGAGCTAGGGAGGTATCTACAGAATCATGGAGGAAGAGACCTGTTAAAGACAGCTCTAAGGAACAAATTTGCATATGGCCTCACATAAATTCTACTTAACTACCAACTACTGTATTATAGATAGGAGACAAGTCCACGTGTGTAAGAGGAAAGCAGAAAAGACAAAACACTAGTAAGGTGTGAAATCAGAAGAGCATGTTATTTTTCATAGATTCATATGCACTCATTTACTAGAAAAACTCAGGTTTTTTCCCCCTTCTCTGTGCTTGATCTGAAAGCACTCTAGGGAAGCAAGGCGCGTTGCTGGGAAGCTATTCAAACTGGAGGAGGATGTAACTAGGAAGAAGTGGCTAAGAAAAGAAAGGAAGGGACGTTCATATGCGTTTTTAGCATTTCTTCACCCCATAATCACAGACATTTTTTAAGTGCAGTTCCAGCAGCTTCCTAGGAAGGCACCTTTTCCTCATCTAGATACACTCCATTCTTTAAAAGTTATTGTGCTAAGAAAAAGGGAAATTACCAACAAGATTTTGCTGATTGCAGTTTCAGAGGTTCAGGTTTGAAGAATCTTGCAAGCACTATCACAATGATTCATAACTGTGGCTCAAACACCAATGCTATGCTTTACTTCTTTTAACCACCCTTACTGAAGTGCAATTACCAGAACTGTCAATTTACACGATCAATGGAGAACATGAAGATAGCAGAACCATTCAGGAACAGAGAAGCCTTTTATTGTAACATGCATTACCTGTCTGGTTGTAATGCATCCAGTTCAGCATGATCTCAGGAGCCCTGTACCACCGGGTAGCCACATACCCGGTCATCTCATCATCTGTGTGTCGAGCCAAGCCAAAATCCAGGATCTACAGATTGATAATAAAAAGAAACAAAACATCCACCAATTACTGCAGTGGTACAGTGTCCAGTTGCTTGCTCTAGCTAGTTTGCAATTCTTGGATGGGGGAAGTACGGGTGGTACAACTGCAAACTACACTTCATGACTCATTACAGTACAGTAGCCTGGAAGAGCACAGCACTCAATCAGAATTACTCCTAGATTTCTTGTCTGTAAAACAACCAAGTCCAAACTAAAGCTGTTAACTGCTTACTTTCAAGATTTATTAAAAACACATGAGCACACAGAGGAGAAACATGAACTCTACACAAGTATCCTTACAGCCCTTTATGGCTGAGGACATGATTAGTTTGGTCCACAAGATGTATTTCCAAGGGACATCCACAACACATTCACTCAGACCACAGTCACACTAGTCACGTCGTGATTGAATTACCTTTAGCTCACAGTCTTCATTTACAGCTAGGTTACTAGGTTTTAAATCCTGAAAGATCCAACAATATCAGCATTAATGTACATGCATTGTTGCATAAGTAGATAAAAATATAAATGTGAGTAGAAAATCAACTAACTGGCTTTCAACATCAGTTCTCTGCACTCAGAAATAATTTTATCCCAGAATCAGCTCTATCTTGTGGTGTCTGCAGAGGTGTCGAATACAAGCAGAAATGCATGAAGGTTGATAGACCTGTAGCACTTGTGGTACAGTATTTAACAAACAGAGAACCTATTTCAGAAAGATACATGCCAAACAGAGGCAGGAACAGAAACTAAAGATCCAGGGAACTACTTCCATCCTAAACCTTTTCCATGTTTAATTGAAACAATTCTCAGAAAATTTCTTCTTCTAGAGGCTACATTATAAAATTCTGTGTTACATTTTTAGAAAACATCAGTTCAATACAGGAAGTAATCTTAAGGTAAATACTCACTCTGTGTATTATGTCAGCTGAATGGATGTACTGTAAGGCAAAATGACAAAGTTTATGTAACAGTCCAAGGAGCTGTCCTCTCATTTCCTCACTAGACAACACCACCCTACCCATCCAACACAATTAAAATGCTACAGCTTGTCTGCAGGAGAAACCAAGTACAGCATCTGTAGGTTTCAAGCACATAGGTATTTCACTTTCAGCCCCTCCCTAGCAACACCCAGGAGCACTGCCACCAGGAGTGGAGTGACAGAAGAAAATCAAACTGAAGAAATGGAAGACACAGGCAGGGCAGGTTAAAGGACAGCATGCTTCATAACTTTCCAGACTTTGTCCATAGGAGCATATATAGATATCTTCTGAAATTATACATAGCTTTATTGATACAAAGCTCCAAAGAGGTATGAAAGGAGAAAATATTAAAAGGTTATCCTACAATACATCAAAAATGTTGCAGCAGCCCCTCTGTGTTCATATGATTCTCTGAGGATACGACATCCATCAACAACTTCCACTTCCCACTGATGAGCTATCAACACTCAGGCAGGACAGGAGCAGGTACCTTCAGTCCCCGAAGAATCTGGTATATGAGGAACTGCACGTGGTCATCTGTGAGTTTCTGGCATTTTACAATGTTGTTTAGATCTGCTCCCATAAGGTGCGTCACCAAGTACCTATGGACAAAAGGAAATACAGGCTATGAAGCAATCCCTTCTGCATGATGAGGATAAAAACTCCTTATGAAGCTCCACTAGCAGTGGGCTGGCTATCCCAAGCGTTTTGCAGAATAAACTATAGTTGATAGCACAATAAATAATACAGCAGAACACTGTACCGATTCCTACAGCACTGCTCAACAAAACACAAGTGAACAGCTGGAAGAGTCCAACAGTATAAGACGTACCAATATCTTGTGTTGAATTTCACAACTGGTTCAAAATAATGGCAGCAAAATTCCTAAAATCTGGGAGAGGTAAAGAAAATACAAAAGATGTTTTGTTGCAATTTGCAGAGAAGTTACCTACACATCATTGAATTCTTCTAGTGACTTGGCAGGGGTGAACACATCCAACAAGCCAATAACCTGGAAAGACAAAGGTAAAGTCAAAAAGCTGCAAAATATATTCATAGTTAACACGATACAGTTAAGGTTTTGTGGAATAGGAGCTACTCATTCCATTAGACGTTTCGTTTCCAACTACATCAATCACTCAGATGTAGACAGATTAGCATTCATAAAGATCAGAAACAAGCATTCAGTTCTTGAGCAAAAAAATTAAGGTCAAAACACACACCTATCTTTTCACACCAGCCATCCACTTGACACACCAAGTGGGAGCCACAACAAGCTGAGGCAATAAAAGACAGATGTAAACACTGGTTAAAAATACCTTATTTCAAAAACCAACCAAAGTTTGGTCAGGAAATAAACAGATGAGCAAACACCAGGAGAATCAGTTTGCTTCCTGCTAAGCTCTTAGTTATATTGTTGACTACATGTTTAATCAGATCTGGGAGACTATTTTTTTCACTTGTACTGAGTAATGGCTAGAAAACAAATTCAAGGATCTGTTAACACAAGCGATGAATAACAATGTCTACACTGGAAAATAAGTCAGGAAAACAGTGCACTGCAATGAGGACCCAAATTTCACCAAGAGCTGACAGCTTCACACTGTCATTTTGATTTGCTTCCCTAAGAGCCTCTGCTCCACCCTTCATTTTCACAGCTAAACTGCTCCAACAGTGGAGAGTTAAAGGGTACGTAAGTGTTACCTTATGGAAAGGAATAATTATACCTTATCACCCTGTAAGTTTCTTCCAGATCATTTACATTTCATTTAGAAAACAATCCATCTGGTCAATAAAGTTGTCATTTTTGCTGAGATGTGCTTTTAAAACTTATTTTCCTTCTGTTAAAAGTATAGGATAATTTTATGAATGTGAAATGAAGGCACAGGTTCCTTCTTCCTATTTCAAGTTTGCAGCTCACCTGTCTTGGATACACAAGCATCACCCACATTTCAGCAACTTCAGTAATGATTCAAATGTGCATATATAACTATGAGTTAGATGCTGAGGTTCCCCTTTGGCACATTTGTTATCCCATCATTTACACTTGTCAAGGATGTCAGAATCAACTGAGTTATCTTTAAGCTGATAATTAAAAGACAAGCTCTGAGGAACCTAAGACTGTTCTGCCTCTCCTCATACACACCAGAACTCCATTTCTGGACATCGGGTTCAAACTTCAACATCCATCCTGCAAAATAATTCTCATACCTTCTTTGCTCACTCCACTCTTCCATATCAATGTTTACAGAAAAATGCAACATTATCCACACAGCTCAGCAAGGAAAGACAAAAAGTGACTTTGCTGTAAAGCACGCTGCCACTATCCATACATTTCATCAACAAGTTTCACAAACACACACAGTTATTCTGTAGCACATCACTGACTCAGTTCTAAGGAAGCGTGGTCACCAATAGATTCAGAACTCAACTCCTAAACTTCTGCATACCCCCTGCAGCAGTTCAGGTTGTCAAAAAGCTTGTTAACTTCTTCATATGACACCAAGGCCAAGTTCACTCTCACACCTGCTCAGTATTCTGCCTCATGCAAGCTAAGGAGGCCTCCTGGAGCCTGAAGTATAATGCAGCCCTGTATGACCTCTCCACAGGTTCATCTACTTGCTCAAGACCAACATGAGCAGATGAGGTACAGGATACAGAAAACCAGCCTGTGCTCAAGCTCCTCAAAATGCTGTACGTACCAGATTTGCTGAAGTGTTCTCATGCCATGTATTTTACTTCCAAACTGAGATCTGAATAGTCAATGCTAGCACTGAGAAAGCCTGCCTCAACTGGCTCTAAACATCTCTGCATCTGCAGGATTTTTAAACCACAACCTAGCTAAGCTTCCCCCAGGTAAACAGTGGCACGATGAACTGATAATAAGGATTTCTATATATAAACTATTCAGACAACATCCTTTTATCTCTTACTCTCAAAGCTACACATGCACTTTGCAATACTGATCAAAAAATATTAACGAATGCCAGACACAGAACTGTTGTAGCACCAAGTGAGTTTCCACTGCTTGATCTTTTTAGCTTGGACGAAACAGACTGATGCTCTGATGGATACTTTTAAACACACATTCAAAAGCTTTCCTCTACAACTGTTTGGAGAATATCTCAGGTATGAGAAAAGGTCCAGGAAAAACTCCAGGGGATGGGTATGAAAGATCAAATGCTACCTCTGCTGTTAAGACAGCAATATCATGGAGAGGCACTGAGGAAGTGCTGTTGAGTATAGTAAATATATGCACCAGAAGTTCCAATTATGTTAGCCACGGTGACAATGCCAAGAAGATTCAAGGGATACCAGCTGCTGACTGTGGTACTAAGAAGCCACAACACACAACCACCACTGCCACAAAAGGAGTTCTGATCTGACCATCCAGGGAGAACCTTCCAACAACATTGGGCTTGTTTGGTGTGTCAGACAGAAGCATGAGGTTTGCTCAGCCCACTTCCAAAACTGTATTTCCCTTCTGCTAAGCTGGAGTTCACTTCTACAAAAATTTAGAGTCTTCCTTTCCTCTTGACACTGACAGCTCTACAGAAGGCAAGTCATGAGACTTTTGGCTCCGTTGCAGGCAATATTTGCTCCAAACAGCAGGCAATGTTAATATGCCACTCATAGTGCCACAAACATACAGAACTGTTCAACCATTTTCTGTAGCAAGTGGAAGACAAACAGAAAAATGACTAGACAGCTAGTTCAGCGTAACATTTGTCATGGTCTGTTTTGTTTGTTTCACTGTTGACAATTTAAACTGATGGCTTGTGAGAAAATACATCTGATTTCCTCCCCTCTTTTTTTATCCCTATTTTATCTACAGGAATCTAGTGAAGAACTACTCCATCCCCTCCTGACATGCAGCAAGCAAAGACAAGTGAAAGACCCTTCAACCAGGATCCCCTTGGACTACTGCAAGCTCTGCATTTAGTATTAGAAAAACCTGTGCAACGAGCCCTGAATGCAAGCACGCTGGCTGCTCACTGCATAGTCCACCTTCCCACACCATCTCCCTCAACTTACATTCTCATGCTTCATG
The DNA here is from genome assembly GCA_013396635.1 of Penelope pileata. Lineage (NCBI taxonomy): Eukaryota > Metazoa > Chordata > Aves > Galliformes > Cracidae > Penelope > Penelope pileata. The sequence goes on from WBMW01000089.1 coordinate 631,162, forward strand.
TGCTTCAGCAGCCGCAGCTCTCGGTAGGTCCTCTTGGCGTGGATGATAGACTGAAATGGTCGGGACAGCTTCTTTACAGCCACTCGCAACCCAGTTTTTGTGTCAAAGGCAGAACTACAACCAAAAGCAATCAAATTGTCAAAATGGATCATTTATAAAAACCCTCAAATCCAGTTAGCAACTCCAGACAGCAACTGTGCTGAGATCGAGTCACAGCCAACTTGACTGCTCCCTCTCTCCAATGAGAATCATTGCCAGGCATCCCATCCCCAACCTGCACTCCCACCCCAAATTCTCACACATTTACACAACTGTTGGGTTTTAGAGAAAGTGCTTGTAAGATTACTCTTGTTCACAAAGCGAAAATAGTATATTTAAGAAGTAATTTTGCAGAACAAAATAAATGTTTGTGATTTTTCTGAACAAAAGACAGTTATGCTTTTAAACATAAATAAGGCAATGAAACTCTGGAGAGAGGAAGAGCACTTGTAAATATTATCCATGTTCTTAAACATATTTTCGTAAACCACACTCCATCACAAGACAATTGGCTGTGCTCAAGATAGCATCTTTTATGGTTTGAAGCCCATACAAAAATCCAAAGCCTGCTCCTAGCAGAACTCAACCATGATGGTTATTCACCTCAACTGAAGCTGAAATAAAACCTGGTAGGTGTATCACATCTAACCCTAAACTCTTACTATAAAAAAATGCAGGTGAAGAAATGACATTTAGCTGTACATTACTAATTTGTCCCTTTAGCAGAAACTAAAACAATGTTTCTTCTTAGAATGCATAAAAACTACCATTTATCTGAGAGCTCCTTGTGTGTGTGCAACAGATGCTGTGCACTGCAAAGCCATTCCTTGAAGCCCTTATACAATCTCATTTACAAAATTCAAAAGCAAAAGCCTGATACTTCTGAAACAAGAAAAAACTTAAGTACCAGAAGAAATATGTTAATATTCTGACACACTGCACAAAATCTTCCAGAGCTTAGGGCTTAGACTGAAGGAACTAAGGGAAAGCAGGCCCTTGGCTATCAGCTGAACTGCTCCTTTCTTCTAGTGTTCAATGTTCTCAGCTAGCACTAGCTCTGGTTTGTCAAAAAGGAAGGAGGAAAAGAAACAGAGGAAAGAGAGGATGTGAAATGAAGGTTATACTGATACAAAATAACAAACATGGGGAAAGTATGGAACTGAGAAGTCAGTGAAGGACACTGCTTTGTGAGTCTCCTGCTGCATTCTGACCCAGGCCAGGCTCCTGACTCCACGTAGCAGTGAGCATGCACCAGCTTTGGACAAGCACCAGGAGAAAAGGAAAGCCTTACATTTATAAACATGACATGTGAAGCAGTTCAACTAATAGGAGGTCCAAAATCAATCACAAAAGTAGTCCTAGAACAAACTCACAATTGCATATACAAAAAAAAAAAAAAAAACCTGAAAAAAAATTAATTTGAATTCACTTGCAAAAAGATATCTCAAAGTTGCACAGTTTCCAAGGAACTTGCTATATTATAATTTCAGGAACTAAAACTATAAAACAAAATCCAAATGTGTTTCTACAAGCAGCAATCCTTCCCTGAGGTCCTGCAAGAGAATGGAAAAACCCACCATGCACGATGGAAGAAGGGCACCTCCTGTATAAGGGACACCTGCACACAGAGTGCAAAGAACCTTCTGGAAAAGATAAGAAAACAAAATCTTCCTTGGAGCTGAAGGGAGATCACAGGAGCCCCACAGTGCCAGAGCTGAAGTACTGAAGCCACACCACACTGCCTACCAGAACGCCCATTAGGAACCACCTCACCCAGCCTGCACAGAGCTAAGAAGTAATTAAGTGTTCATCTTCTAATCCTGCTTCCAGACAATCTGCATAGAGCCTTCATATCTCATTGCAAAATTGATATTGAAGCTGCAACAGTTCAGGAATACAGAACACTAAGTTCCACACACACCACCTCGCAATATACAAACTCACCTCGTTCAGACTCCAACTGTATGACAATATTTTAATGATACTCGAGGTGTTTTCTGGGACTTTGCACACAAGCAAGATTAGTCACCTGAATTCAATACAGGCTGCTGTGAATCAGCCACGAATCCTGACCAGCTCTCAAACTGCTCAGGTGCAAAAGGCAGCGTACCCTATTTTCTCTTTCACATTGAGAAGGGGATTCCCTGCTTCTCAGCTACCTCCACAGGCAGATTTCCCTCCTGGTTTCCCCATGATTTTCTTTAGAGAAGGCTTCAGAACCGCCCAACGTAACACAAGCAACTTGAGAGCCCAAAGGAAATTCAAGTCCCTCTCATTTTTAACAACATTTTGGGGGTCGTAACAAGTCATCGGTCTGCTGTTGGAGATTGACAGTCTGCAGAGAATTGCAGTCAGCAGCACCAAGAAACCATTTAACCAGCACAGCGACACTGTGCATGAGCCCAGGAGAGGAAATACCACATTACTGCACATTTGCAATCTGGAGTTACTCTTCAAGTCAGAAGAATTCTACGCTTCTAAGGTCATATTTGAGGCCTAAAACCTGTTTTCCTACAGATAAAGGCAGGGCTTTTTACGAGTACAGAACACAGAGCCACACAGCAGCTGTGATATTGGAAAGCATTTTAAAAGGCACTAAGCTGGCTTTCATCACAGCTGCATTATGCTGATCATATTTCAGCTAAAAAAGCCCAGTTGGGAAAAACTGCATGAGCCACAGTTTTAAATTCCTTTAAAACAAGATCAATACCAATTCACAATTTATCACAGCTTCCATGTTTTGTAACTCCTTACGTAGCACTGCAGCAGAGCACATGGACAGCACTGGCCTAAGTGAGCCACAACTGCAATCCTGAGCCAAGATGAACTGAATCCGAAGATAAGAGCTGGAATAAAACAGTCACTTTAGAGAACCTATCCACTGATTCTGTATCTTAGCAATAACACTGGCAGTAGTCTGAGAACCTGAAGTACACACAAAACGACTTAAAAGGCCAATATATTTAAATGTTAGATAACCAAAACGTTAGTTCTTGTGCAAAGGATGCTGCTAGGCAGCAAGCTGCTCACACACAGCTAGTGTCTGTGCACACACAGCTGAACAGAGCCCTTCCAGGAGCACCCCTGGAGCTATTTCACACACCCCAGTCACAGACAGACAAGCACAGCTCTTTGTATCTGACAGTTTGTCAGTAAAACCAGTGACTTTTGAGTTCAGTTTGCACGTGCATTTTTATCATTTGCCCTCCCATAAAAAGTTGTAAATCCTCTCTTCTGTTTCATTAGATTCTGCTTCCATGAAGCTTGCAACAAAAAACTCCCTGTAGGAAACGCGCTCACTCTTATTTCATTTCTTAAGGCAGCAGGCTTCCATCAGCCTTCCCTGGCCTTCCCCTCCCTTCAGAGCTCTGCCTCCTGCTCTCTGTACCCACCCACCTGTGGGCTGACCTTCCTCATCAGGGTGCTGGGACACCTACGTGGCTGCTGGAGCTCCTTCCACACCTCCCCACGCCTTGCTGGAGGAGCAGGTCCTGCTGTGTGCACACACAGAGAGGCACCTGCACACCTTGATAAGGGATTACTAAGCCTAAAGACACACAATGGTCAAAAAGAGTACACAGAGGAACTGCTACTGCAAAGGTGCTATTTAGGGTTATTTCATTTCCTCCAGTTTTAAAATGTCTTAGATCCATGGTATTCTTTTGTGAGGTTAAAAGTAGGGGAATTATTTCTGTATCTTCATAATACCCAGAAAATTCAGAGTTGGTGTTGGTTCAGCTGTGGAGGAAGAAGAGCAGAACTCTCCATTCTGTCACAGCTCTGCAGTCTGACAGCCCAGGAGCAAGAAGAGCTGCAGGACCCTCATGCAAGATCCTGAGCAAGTTGGAGCTGCTTCCTCTCCAAGGGAAATAAGGTAACACAGAGTCTGCAAAGCAATTAAACCAAAAACCTTCCTGTACATAAATACCTGTTGCAAAAAACACATCAATAAAATAAACTTCAAGAGGCACACTGAGTTTGCCTTCACATTTTAGAAGCTGACGGCAAAGAGCATCCCACACCTGTTTGCTTCCAACTGGCAGCACCAGTGCTCTTTGCAGCCCTTCCTCCTGCACCCACCAGCTGCACCCCCTGACCCCAGCCCAGCCAGCAGCTCCCACAGCTCCACGCCATGTCGCCCAGACCCCTCTCCTACATCAAGCATGCACAGGACCGATGCTTTGGGAACCCACATATGTTTTAGTGCAGACCCTGTCACTGGGTTTGACAAAACCCCTTTGGTGCAGAAGGCTGTTACACGAATATACACAAGGCTGGCACCAGCCACTGAAATATTTCACACAACAGATGTCACTGCCATTGTTATGTGACTTAGAGATGAATGAGCTGAGCGTTCTCCAAGCTCTGGCTCTGAATCCCTGCCTGCATCTCCACATATCTTCAGTTTTCAAGAACAGATCCTGAAGAACACCCAAGCTGAATATCCTCCTCCCAGCACTGCACACCATGCCCCAGAAAACACGTGAGCGCTTGCCCTAACTTCAAGCACGTGCCCGAAGCTGTCTGCACAAAATGCCCCTCTCCATGCACTGACTACAAAAATAAAGTTGGGTTTTTATATCAGGGTATTCCAAGCCGTACTTCCATCGGACATTTAAAGCAGCCTACAGCAGACACTCCATAGTCTAAATGATTCATTTGCTGGCTTAATTCTTTATTACTTTTTCCTCCACTTTTTAGAAATTTCTCGTTTTTAAATCCCTCATCTTGAGGACTGAATAAACAAAGTGTCTTACCACGTTCTAATACAACAATGCTGCAGACAGGTACAGCAGTGTACTGAACCACTGTTTAAGGGTGGTTAAAGCCCCACAATTTACCACCATAAAACAGAGGCACTCCAAACAAAGTCTGAAACAAACCCAGGGCACTTCCTCAGAGAAGGATGAGGAAGAGGGAGGAAACTGAAAAGGAACAGAGAGCAGAACAAGTCATTGTAGGAACATCCTCAACACTCTGCATCACCATTCGCAGCTTTACAACATTACAAAGTGAACTACACATGCACAGCTTTTTTTTTTTTTAAACCTAGACACACTTTCTATATTACCAGTCTTTCTGAACAGTACTTTTTCTAAAACACATTTTTAGCAGAACATAAAACCATCGGCAGGGACTGCGCTAAGCCCCACGTGCCACATGTCTGCAACTGCTTCCAATAGAAAACTGTTTCATCTGGGCTGAACACAGTTGCACAATCTTTGGAAGTTTGGACACAGCAAAACAGGAAATTCATGATGCAAACGCTTCGGTTATTGGTTGTGAAAACAAACATTGGAAGCATTACGCACACAGCAGAGATTGTGGGGAGGGGGAAAGCAGAAGAGGAATGGGCTGGAGCGGGTAGGGCCAACCTCAGTACAATGGAGGGAGCGCTGAGCAAATCCATTTCCGACTGCACTCAGGGACTTACGTAACTGCGGCAGTTGAAGGGGTATTTATCAGCTTTCTTTCACCAGAGCTAAACCCTTCAATTATAAGATAAATAAATCACAGAGTATATTGGTTAACCTTGCTACTGTAACTGCTTAGGCTTTGTGTTCTGTGACACAGAAGCGTTTATACACCAGGGAGGCAGCAGCTTTAAGAAATGAGCATTATTTCAGCAGAGCTTCCTGACAAATTTCAGCAGTTGAAGAACAGCAGAGAACTTCATTAAAACTGCAGCACATGCAGAGCAATGCTGCCTGTTATTAGCAGAGGTCAGCACGCACTGCTCCTTAAAATACAAACAACAGTCATGATAGAAATTTGCACGTTCTGTTAATGAAAACAACAGGCATGTCTGCTCAAATACAACAGCAGAGCAAATGGGATTATGCACCATTAGAAAACTGATCACACCGACAGCCAAAAAACCAGACTGCTCCCTCTGAAGGGCACAGCAACCTGTGCGGAGTTCTGGGCACCTCTGTGGCTGCTGAATGTCACTCTGATCCAGGCGCAGCCTCGTCTTTAGGATTACACGATGTAAGCAGCCCAGCTGATTCACGCTCAGTGATCCAACACGTTTCAGCAGAGAAACCACAAGCGTTCCTGTGAGGGAAGCACTGAACCCAACTTCACGCCTTCCTCCCTGCACACCTGACCCCAGGACTTTGCTCCTCTGTGCAGTGCACGCTGCACTGATTCACTGCGCAGCACCGAGCGCTTTCCTGCACTGCCAGCGGCTCCTGCAACCCTCGGCAGAAGCCAGGGCTGCAGCACCAGCCCTACAGCTCCCCTGGATCCTCGCTGCTCGTCGACAGCTCCCAGTTAAAAACACAACTGCCTCCAGGTCCAGAAGGAAACTGGGACAGGCGCTGCGGCTCGGGGGCCCTGCAGCCCGCATCCTCTCCGCCCCCACCCGCAGCAGGCACGGTGCAATATGCCCCTATGAGATCACGCCGGGGAGGGGGGGGCTGGGAGGCGATTATCTTCCCCTGCAAAAATGTTTCGGTGCCACCTGCCATGTGGTGCAATCCCCGGCGCATTCCACAGACCAGAGCCGGTGGCTGCCCGGCTGCAGCGGGGGGGAAAAGCGCTGCGGAAAGCGCAGCTCAGAGCCAAACGCGGAGCCCGGCAGCGGCCCCGCGGTGCCCGGGGCACCACCGGAGCACCCCGAGGTGCAGAGGCCAGGCCCCGCCGTGCCCCCCCCGCAGCCCACACTCACCAGACGGAGCCGTAGGCCCCGGAACCGACCGGGGAGAGGGTCTGGTAGCGCTCGGGGA